>JAOEHY010048751.1:0-41762 GCA_025447955.1 Psilopsiagon aurifrons
GGTTGAAGATGCAGCAAATTAGTGTATAGTCTGTTACCCCGAGACATTTAGGTTCAGTTTCTGGTAAAACCATGACACCACTGAAATGATTTATTCCCAAAGTCCAAAATAATTAAATTAAGATGAAAATTACCCATACGTGTACTCAAGGCACTGCATGTTTCTTCCAAGGTGGTCTGTCCTTCTTCCCCTTGTCCTCTGCTTCAACCCCCTGCTCAGCCTATACACCTGCACAGCTGGGATGTACAGGCTTGGCAAGGAATGGATGGTTCCCTCTGTAGCCCCCAGATAGTACCTGGAAAGGGGGAGAGGGGATGTGCCATTGCCTTGCTGCTGATGTGCCAGAGGCTCCCAGATATGCACTTGCTCCATCTGCACTCCATCTGCCCTCCATCTTGCTGTGTCCGCTCCAGGTCACCCACTGGAAAAGCTCTGGTAAGGAATTACAAACCCTTGAAGGTAGGAGCTTGCATTGCAATTCCTGGAAAGGAGAGAGTACATGCAAAGAAAATTGCCATATACTCAAGCTTTTCCTATCTATTTTGTCCTCTATGGCAACACCAGCTGCAAACAACAGAGTTTGAATTCATTGACTTTGGGCTACAAAAGGTCACCATCCTATCTCTGTAGTGTTTTCTGGGAAGAGAGTGCCTGAACGGAATATCAAATGTTGGGTGCAAAACTTGTAAAGCATATTAAATATGTTCCCATGACAGAATGAGGGCTAATTTTCAAACTTCATCTTTTTTCTTTCATTAAAGATCTTTAAATTACTGATTTTGTGAATGGGTCCTTCATGTCATAGAGTGATATTTCAAAAACTATTTTCCTGTAGGATGCTGCAGTGTGCACCGTGAAAAATTTCCATGTGTTTTCTTCAGATTTGGGTATTTAAATATCTAGATTTTACAGTATAAATCTTTTCTGGTAATGAGACTGTGCAACAGAAAAAGAGGACTTTACATTGTACTGTATCGTATTTATTCCGCAGCATCCAGTGGTGTTCCCACTTAGCTGACTTTGCAGAGCTAGGAAGTTGGTTAGAAAGAGAGCTTTGCAGGGACTCAGGCATGAGGAACCCAAGGATAAACTGGGCAGATCTTGGACTAGTGCTCCATGCCTTGAAGTTATTTCTGTAACACAGAGGGATTGAGAAATCCCAGCAACTGGGCTTCTTCAAAGGTGCTGCACAGCCATCACTCTCTCACCTGAGAGACAGTCAGCTCCCACATATTTCGGGGACAGAAGAAATGTGTGGTAGCAAACTATGGAAAACACCAAGAGAGCGAATTCACCATGATAATACCAGATGTATTGGTAAGAAGTGGGAATGCAGAGATTTGCCAGGTTGTCAGTCAAGTCACTGTGAGCTCTGGCTGGGCTGAGGTCTGAAAGCTCGCACTTTACCTTGTATGACCAAATTTTGTGACTCCATTTGCTGATTTGTTTTTCAGGTTCAGTTTTCACTTGATGCCACAGAGATGGCTTTCTATCCTTCCTCTCATTTGATACTGAAAATCAATTAAGTGAAAACAAACGATCCTTTTGAAATATTCTTGTTTCCTGGTCTGTTTACTAGCAAGCAAATGCTATTTTTGTGGGCACAAGGTCTCTTTGTACACTTTAACAGTGGAGGCAATAAGACAGTTCTGGATAGGTGTGAATTAAGCTTGCATAAGAAGTTCTCAAAACAGGGAATTATTTGTGTATATACTTAATTTGATGCCTGGTTCAATATTTCACTGATAGAAAAAACTGCAAATACTTATGCAGGTGTTTATCTGGACTGCTGGGCTATTTAAGACCTGCCATCTAGACAGTGAAGTTAAGTCAAAATATAAACACCTATGTGTCATTGTGACTTTAACGAATATCCTGATTGCCCTTCATGTCCAATTATTTCTTAAGCTTTCTAAATTTGTTTTATCTTGAGGTATCAGCTCTCAAGGACAAAGAGAGCCAAGTTTCAATTTCTTTGTTTTCTGAAAAAGGTTATTTATCACCCGAAATTCAGAAAGTCACACTATTTCAAAAATAGTATTTTCTTGAAATCGTTTCCTTAGTCTTATATAGACTTTTATTAAATGCATTTTGGATGCTGATACAGAAAAAATAATTTTTGCTTCTGGAGAAATATGAAGATCTCAAATTAAAATGCAGTGCCCTAAAAGTTGATTCAACAAAATTGGCTATGTGAATGCCTAGGGTGATAGATGCTGGTATGTTAAAAATAAACTTCTGAGAGGTGTTGCTTGCAAGAATTTTCAAGATGATTTTAGGATATTATTCTATTATTCCGCACACTCTAACAGTTCACTATTTCCACAGTTCCTTTTGCTACAGAGGAACTTAGCTGGTGAAGCACTTGCGAAGGTGTTGTGTATTACGGAAAAAGGATATTGTAGGACAGTGGAGAAAGGCTAAAGCAGAATAGAAGTCTGTGCAAGACAAGGATCTTAAAAGGTTATGTGATGGTTTTGAACTGGATTAAAGGCATGTTGACTGTAGAGTTATTGTTATTGGATTCCTTTTTTCTGCAAATAAACTTATTTATTTGGGTATATTAATGTATTTGCTATCGCAGGTGAGGTACCTTAGCTGGGGTCAAAACTGTTCAGAACTATCCTAGCAAGACTTTCCAAATAACTCCTTTTTTAGAATTTTCTTTTTTTTCTAAAAAGGAGTTGCTGCTTTGAATGTGCCAGGAATTCTTCTGTCTAATTGGATTGAAATGTTCATTTGGATCTCATGTATATAACAGCAAAATGATTATCGGGTTGCTACATGAGATAATTTATAAAAAGCTAGTATTTTTCCATCTTATCAGTCATTTAGGAGCCTTAGCCAAGCCACTGGAGCACTCAGTATATGCTCCCCTCCAGGCTTGATACTTGCTACTGATGGTGCATTTTGGGTCTTTAGAAACAGGATTTTGTTGGAAAAAAAAACCCAAAACAAACGAACAAACAAAAAAAACCGTAAGGGAAAGCCTTAAAACAATGAAATAGGCACTCCCTGATGTAGGTGATGCTGAGAGATGTGGCCCGCCTGCTCACCAGTGGATGTTATGTTCAGATGCTCATGATTTAAGAACTTAGTTTATTAGAAACTCCAGTGTTTATATAAAAACAGAAGAAAGGAGGGAGAAAATAGCTTGTGATGATTTGCAGAACTTCACTCTTCAGCTCCTGCTTATGACAGTGTTTTCTTTCATGATTTCCTTTGCAACCAACCTTTTTCTTTTCCTTTTTAATAGAAACAGAAAATCTTATGTCTGACCAAGGCAGCTCTGGCAGCCTCTGCCTTTGCCTGTACTGTAATTGAGTGTGCACGAGCAGCTGTCCAATGCTCACTTCTTGATGCTTATGTTTTGTGTTTCATCCACTGTCATTCTCAGAGCTAAAAAGTGCTGTTAATCAGTTCAAGTTTCATATCTGTGCAGGAGACCAGAGGAGTAAACTGTGACTGCAGCTGGTACAGACCTAATGTGACACAGCTCTGATCTGTTTAGGTTCTAGTTGCAGCTTCCAACACCAGTTACAGTTTCCCAGTATGAGGGAAGGCTCATGCAACTTGTGCCTGGAAGAGGGCTGTTCTGTGTTCAGTCTCTGCCTCCCAGATTGAGGTCTTGTTGCATCAAAAGAATATGACTGAACAATTTTCCCAAAAGCTGTGCAGTCCAAGCGGCTTCTCATCTAGGTGCTAAAGGCATTCTAAGGCAGCAGAAAACGACTGTCGAGTAACCTTGTGAACAGCACAACATTAATTTTTGAATTGTTTGTTTTCTCCTTTCATTATGAGATCTGACTTGCAGGTTGTCAACATCTCTCCTTACAGTGTGTGGGTAACAACCTGAGTATGACAAGGATAGCTATGAATAATTTTACACCTAATCGTGTTGTGATGCATGCAGACTGTGTCTCTGATATTTGTGATTTCTGTGTTGTAGGCATTTAAGTGAAGGTAATTTCCTCTCCTCAAGACGTAAGGTTGACTGCTCCATCCTCCAGACTCTGAGGACTTACCCTGTCACTCCTTAAGGCAATGTTTCTTTCTCTTTTCCATAATCTGGAATCAATTCTTTTACAGAAAGAATAGTTTTATTTTGATTTTCTGCATGGAAAGACCACATGTATAATTAGCTGTGGACACGTTAGAATTGTCTGATGCTGTCTGTCCCCAAAAGACTCTCCAGAAGCTTGACTCCTTGGAAAAATAACAAAAGAGACATCAGGTACTCTTAATTCAAAATACTTCTAAACTGAGCTTTTATGGTTGCTCTCATAAGCATATTTGTTCACCACCACTGGCTGGATTTGTGTTTATTGTAAGTTGGTAGCTGTTGAGTAATGGTGGAAAGTCATCTCTTTGCTTTTACAATAGGACATGGAGCAAACATTTAGAGTATCCCCATCCCCATATCACGCTGCAATGCCATTATCACTATTATCATAAAAGAATTATGTATCTCTGTATATGAAAAATGTATTCTAGAACTACCCTGAATTAGTTTTTAATGTACTGTGACCTTGAATTGCCCCAGGATATTAATGCTAAATGATTACTTCTGAATGCTTTTTGAATAGCTGCACAGAGCAATTAAATGCACCATACATCACACATGACATAGTTAAACGCCTCTTCTGGTCAAGGAACCTAAACAGTGCTTTCAAATGATGGTAATCCCACGTTACTAAAGATGAAAAAGAAGAAATAGAAGTAATATGTTAGTATTAAGACAAACATAACGTGGAAGAGGGTATATCCTTTGTCTGAGATGGGACAAGATACAAAGGTTTTCTTTAATGTTACCTACAAGGAAAATCACTACAAAGCCAATACCCCATTGCACAACATTTTCTCTCTGGACAAAAAGGAGCAATAGAAATAAATCCCTCACTTTCTGACAAGTTGCCATTTTTTTTCCTGTAAAATGAAAGAATAAAGGATATGGCTCATAAAATGGGTATAAAATGTGGACACTGCTATTATGTATGTTATATTGCACAGCAGTTGATTTTAGACGGAAAGAACATAAATCTGACATCTGCAAAACCTTCTTATAAAATTAGTGGAGTTCAGAAGAGATCACAGTGGCCAAGTTTACTCTGGTAACAAGAAAAGAGACTTTTGATTGGTTTCCTGATTCAAATTTGACCTGTTTTTTTTTTTTTTTTTTTTTTTTTCTCTAAAATGCTATGACTACTTGAAAGCATGTGTTATTCCAGATGCAGCGGCAATTGTGGCTCAGGTCATAGCAGACATATCATCCCTCTTGGTATTCAGTGGGTATAGACATTCAGCTTGACTGTTTCGATGTGTTCCAAATAAAAATCCTCACAACTGTTTGTACTACACATCAGACACTGGTGACAAGTGTCTGATAGACTCAGCTTTCAAATTGCCCCCCAGCCTCCTCCTGCAGATCATTTCCTCACCTCCAGCCTGGTTCCTGGCAGCAATTCCTATCCTGTGCTGAAACCACAGCACCCCTGTCCCTGTTGCCCTCCCTAGCTCCCTCCAGGCTCTGCTGAGGTTGAGACATCATCATGTGTCAGGCAAACTGTCTAAACCACAAAAATGTTAATGGAAAATACATATTGACCTTGAAAATAGCTCCTGAGTAATTCCAAGGAACTGAGCAAGGTCCTGGAAGAAAAAGCAAAGAAGAATATGAAGCATGTGCAGTGCATGCTTCATACGAGATTTCCAGCTTTTGCTGGTGTTCTTGCTCAGGTTTTGGAGTAGGGTGAATTGCATCCACTGGATGAAAAGGGTTAAGGAAGTGGGACTGTGAAGCCCTGGCAAACAGAGCAGGTTTTGGAACCTGGCTTTGTTAGCTGTGTGCTATAGAGCCCCAGGGCATTGCTGGGGGGGAGGTGGGTGGTTGGCAGGCAGAAAAGACGATTGCTAGAGGCAGCAGTTCATTATGGCAGGAGAGAAGCTCACAAAGAATATGTCAAACAAAGGATCTGTTTCCCTCCACTGTGTGCTTTAACTTTCATACAGACAAGGAACAAACAAGGAACTTCCAGAAGTACATGCTGGGATAGAGTAGGGAGTGGGAGCTACCATTCATAGGGGAATTGGTTATTCAGCTCTATGATAGTTTTCACTGCATGTTTTCAGTGTGACGCAGCACACTGTTGTATGACTGGATTAGAGTGTGAAGACAAGCTGTATGTGCTTTATAAAAGGAGCAACAAGATTTTATGATGAAACAGATTTGATGTTCCAGCTACTAAAATCAGCTGCTATGCAATGAAATCTGCTTTACACTGCCCCATGTCAGCTAGTGAGGATGTAGGCGTAAACATCTTTGAAAAGTTAGAGCACGAGTTAGACTAGCCCAAGGCAAGCAGAACATGCATGACTGGCACTTGCATGGCAGGTAATCCAAGCTGACATTGACCTTGCCAACATTACATGACAATATTTTTGCTAGAGTAAACTGACCCTGAGTTTCCCAGCAGCATTAGGCTCCAGCAGGCTTCCCTGCTATATGAGGACAGCAGGACAAACTCTATATGTAGAGTTTGGAAATATTTAATATGGTCAGCACAATTACGTCTTCTGTAATCCCTAGTCTTTGATTTGCCACTGGCCTCAAAGATTTTATCACATTCTCAAATTATATAGACCACTTATCATCTCATGGCCTTCATAGCTTGCTAGATTATGACCTTTCTTTACACATATACGTGGATAAGAAAGTGAGCTGGGAAACACTTCTTGCTTGCTGGCCTGGGGAAGGGCCGGTGACCATCACCAAAACACATGGTGAGAAAATTTCCTCAATCGGGGAGGCTGATGCCCTTCAGCTGTCTCTGCTTCACTGGAAGGGAATAATCTGTGCCATTCAACTGGCGCAGTGTGGGCACCCCACCCTGCTGCAGCTTCCTTCAGAACCAAACTCCTCTGTTGGGACTCCCGTGGGACTGGTTTTACTCTCAATTTCATTTGCTTTGACTAAGATTTACTAAAACCATATTTTATGGTTTCGTCTTATCTTCTCCACACCACAGTTTGATGTTAAACATTTTGTTTTGTTAATCTGAAAAAAAAACCAACCCAAACCCAGCACCAAGCATTTTTTAACATTACTTAAGTGATGAAATGTTGCGCGGATTTCATTATTGGTTACTTCTTTGGAAAATCTAAAGCTTCATGAAATGTGAATTCATAAATTAATTATGGGGAAAGAGTAAACAAAAGGTAGAAATTACTAGAAGCTGGTTTTATGGGACAGAGTCAGATTGTAGATTACCTTTGTCAGCCTAAACAGGAGCAGTAGCTTTCCAGGGGGTAGACCTCTCTTATCTAAGGGATCTTAGAAGTTTTTGGTATGATGAACTTCAGGTGCTGTGGAAAGGGCCAGTGCTCTTTGACTCTTTTTAAATAAAATGAGTAAATTCATCAGTCTTTTTTTCTCACATTTGTATTCACTGTATGTGTTCTTCTTTGAAGGCTGTGAGGTCTATAGGATGGAGGACAACAGGAATGTTTACAGCCAACTAGGAATCCATTTCCTGTTGGTTATCTGGCAGAACTGACGAAATCAGTGTTCTCATCTTTCTTCATTAATTTCTTTTCCTATCCCATAACTGCGTGTAGAATAATTAGTTAATGAGACTAATTCTGTTTTCATTTATACTAATGTCATTAAGTGTGATACCTGATGAGATCAATGAAATCAAATAACCCTGAAGAAAGTGCTGAGGTCAGAACCACAGCCAGTATTTGAAAACCAATAAATACAATCTTTCACCCAGGATCTAGAGTCTTGTGGGGTTTTTTGTATTCCCTATGCATTCCTAGCAATCTCATTTTTTTTTAATCCAGGTGTGTGCAGCACTGCTCAATGTCATTGTCTCAGTTTTGTCATTGCTCAATGTGTTATTACATCGTTCAACGTCATTATCCCGGAAATGCAACGACTTCAAAAAATGGATGGGCCGTTACGACGCTTAGCTGTACTGCAGCACTAACATTGCCCAGAACAAAATGGAATTGTTCTTTCTGCTATTCTGCAACTACGGGGTAACTCTGAAGTGCAGATATAGCACACAGTACTACAGCAATGAGCTGAAGCTTGCTAAGGTAGGGAAGGGACCAGTCTTTTCAGCTGTAGGAACTCTATTGAAGTAGACTTTCATATTTATTTCAAATTTAATGTGGATATATTTTCTTATGGTTTAAAGTTAACTCAATTCAAATAAATCCCCCATTTACTCATTTTTTCTTGGACATAAAGTTTTTTTAAAAAACTATTTTCAGTCTCAAGCATAATTTTAATGCTGATATTGGCTTCATATCATTTTTATCTCTGAAACTATTAGAACTTTATTATTATCATTACAGTAATGTGGTGACCAGAACTGAACACAAAACTCTAAACTCCCTGCCAGAACCTTATATAATAAGAGAACAATAGAAGAATGTTGTTAATTTTAAATGCAAAATTATAAATCAATTACAGTGATGGCAAAAGCCCTTCGTGACATGCCACAATTTTCTTTCAAAGACATTTAAACCTATTTCACATGCTGAACAATCTGTAATAAATTATGATTTTTTTTTCCCTCCTGAAATGAAGCTATAATTATGACAGTTGAATTCTTGTTCTGAGAAATAAGGTGGCATTTAATTCCTTGAGAACAAATGACACTCACAAAAGAACAGTTAATTATTCTCAGCTGCAAAAAAAAAAAAGGGGGGGGGGGAGAGAAAAAAATATGAAAGAGAATGTGGTAGCACTTGATGTGAAGTGTCTATTAATGAATCCTTAACGAAAGCTGTACTGCGATTGAACTTTGCTTGATGTCCCTGTCACTGAGTGACAATCTTTAAGTCCAGCCCTTCCCATAAAATCAAAACCACATTCAGCGAAGGGTTGTATCTTCGGGAAATATAACATCTCTGTTGCCAAACCTTCAATATGCAAATGAAAAAATGCAATAAAACTGTAATGCCAATCATGAGGGCAAAATAAATGCGTAAGTGAGCTCTGCAGTTTCAGGCTGCAGAGCTCATGGCACCACAGTACAATTAGTCCTAATGCTTCTTAATTTCCATGCTATTACAATAAGATGAATAATTTTGACTTTTGCTAGTATGAAAAAGGCAGCAAAGACAAATGATAACCAGACAGCTCCCTCAAACTCCAAATATGTGACTGTGTGTTTAACTCTTCTTACATGCATGACCACATGAGGGTTACAGGATAAAGGACTTGCCAGATCCAGAGTTTCTTCTCTGAAAGTAGTGATCACCCCAGTTTCCTACTGTAGCTTTGGAGCAACCAGTGCACAGCTGAATGCATTATCACAGGGTGTGCTGCATCTCACATTTTCAGCTCTCGCTGGTTGATGAAGAGTTGCCAGTCTTGCTAATCTGCGCTCCTTCCTCAGGGAAGAGAAACATTTCAGGAGGGCCATACTGAGTGGAAGACCCTTATCCTTCTTTGTTCAATTATGATTTGTGAATTGGCTAATTTGGGGGCTCTCTGAAATGTAGTCAGAACAACACAGTTGCATGTAAAACAAGGCCTAATGCACTGAGTTACATTAATGTTAAATCAAAGATGATTGGATTAATTGCTGTTTCATTTTATCTTCCATGCACGTGTGGTGCTGGCAGAATTTCAGAGCTTTTAGAAAAATTAATTGAGAACTACAGGGAAATGATATAGGCAAGAAGACTTCTGCACTGTGTCTTTCTGCTGGCTGTTAGGGGGTATACAGTCTAAAATTGGAAGGTTTTAATGTATTTCTTAACATTTGTATGTTTTACATTGTTCATAAAATGAAAGAAAATGAATTATCATGCTGCATGTGAGGTAGTGGATATTATAACTGCTCATTATACCTCAGGGAGAAAGCACACTTTCCATAAAACTTTCATCACAACAAAGCACATGAGAAAAAATGGTTAATGTCTAATGTGGAAAAGGAGATATTGTTAAAAATGTAAAAGCTCACCCTTTAAAATAATACTCACATATTTTTCCCTTTGTCACCTTTATATTCAAATATGGTTAAATCCTTTGGTAGAATGACATAATAGAACAATGTGGAAACTGACAGTATTGGTTATTTTATTTGTCCACTCAGTTCTGAGAGCAAATAGAAAATTTATCAATGCAATGTAAAATATTCCCTGTCAGGTAAAAGTAATTCTGTTAATGAACATGATTACAGCATTTTCTGTATTCCAGTAACTGGAATACAGAAAATGTAGTGTTTGCAAGAACCATGGAATAAATAGACCTTAAAATACTTGAGAAATCAATTAAAATACATCTTCAAGACTACAAAAATGACTGTGCATGTGTTTAACTTGAAAATGAAAAATAAAAGAATAAAATCCTCATCGAGAGCATTTCAAAGTGCCCTTTCCTGACCAGTAGCAGAGCTTGCCAAAGTATTTGGGAACAGATATTTTTCCTCGGCTTTTAATTGGGAAGGTACACTGACAACAAGAATTTGAGGTAGTTGTAAGTTTGCACTTCTCCCTTGTCCTCCCTTAGGGCATTCTCACACTGACTATGTGTTTTCTGTATTTATAAGATTATTTATATCCCTGTGTGTGAAATAAATGCCCATTAAGTTTGCTTTGCTGCTTCTGCAGCTGGACTTGTTGGTGAGGGCTGGTTGTTCCCAGGGAAAAGAGGCTGGGTGGTGAGGGTGGTGGCAAGGCAGGGTGATGTCCCCACTGCCCTTGGCCCTGTTCCACCTCCCCCCAGCAAGGAGAGCAGGCCAGTGACAGGACCAAATTTGTGGAGAGCATGAGCTGTGTTCCTGCTTAGCTGTTGGTGATTCCACTGCCCTGCTACTGAGCTGCTGGGGCAATGTCCATGCCTGGGGATCACCAGCCTTCTTGATCACGCCAATGGGCAGGCAAGGGTTTGCACCAAAGGCTGCTCAGGTGAAGTTAGAAGGTGGAGGAAGCACCATGTTATACTGGTGCTTTTTCTAGCTTATTTCCACGTCATTTTTGCAGTGTGGAGACAGGCTCTTTGGTGAGGGAACTCCATGGCTGCAGTGAGCATGTGTGCTCTCCTAGCCATGCAGCCTGATCCACTGTTTCAGGCACAGACCAGTGACCAGCTGAGCTGCCAGTTCTGCGCTGTTCAGCCAAATGGAATTGTGCTTTGAGAGGACCACTCAGTTTCCCTCTGCTTTCCTGAGGCTGGCGGTCTCACAGGTGTGGGAAACATTTTCCCAGACAATCAAATGAAGTGGTTTTATTTCTTATTTTATTTATTTTTTCTTTAACTGACTTTAATAGCAGGTGTGTTTTACCCTGTGGATTTTTAATATCACTTTCTCTCTTGGGCTATATATTACTGTAGAGCTCTATCTAGCCCTGTGAAATAGGAAACTAGTCTGTGCTGTTCTTTCTCATGCAGTCAGTACAAAAAGTTATGGGTGTGATTGTGCTTTCGTTTGCAGTTGTTAAACATTTTAGCCTTTCTTGGCTCCTGCAGAAGTGATCTTAGTGCTCTGGAAAAGTTCAGATGCAAGGCTATATCCTCTGCTTGTTGTGCTAGACATCTCTGCTCCAGCACAAACAGCAGCTTGCAACCCTGTGCCAACCTATTTATTTGCTTATCCAAAGATGGCATCTCTTGGGAAAAGATGAAGAAACAAATAATATGCATTCCACTTTTCAATCACCTATGGACTGCGGAACAGAATCACCTTCCCTTGAGACATGCTGCAGATGTACGGTTTTTATTTATGTGAATATGTCACCGCTGATCTAAACCTGGGAAATCTGGCATGGATTTAGGATATTTCTCTGCTATAGCAACATCAGATGTAATCTTCACTAGAAACAATCTAGGATGAATCTCAGCATAAGCAATGCAGTGTATTTATATCTACATCGATACTCTAATGAATAAGAACCATTCTGTTGTTTCCTAAACCAGCCTATGCCAAATCAATAGAAAGCACAATATGCTGACTGTGTTTTGGGACAGTTACATCACATGTGAGCAGGTACTGTTGTTTAAGTGGAAAGAGAGTTTACGAAGTTGATGTACAAGTTTCTCGTCTTTAAATAACAATATGCTTACATACACTTCCAGAAGAGACGAGAAGGCAAAGACCTTGTTCAGGCCACAAGTAATTAGTGCATGTCTGGTTGTGAAGGACTTTCTTTTATTTTTCAGAATTTCCTGAGAGCAATAAGTAAAATGAGAAAGAGTGAGAGAAAGGCTGCAAGTCCAGGGACAGCATTATACAAATCACTGTTGTCTCAGTCACCAAAAGAATACAAGGAGCTTCAGATAGCTTTTAGCACATTCATCATTCAAGAAATTGGATTTGAGCCTGAAAGAGATGCCTTCTTTTACAATGCATTCATTATTACTGGTTATTGGTATAAGGCAATACAATATCTGCTTTATGCCAACAGCTAGAGTTAGAGTTATCTGGAGTGCAATAGGATCTGAAAGATGTAATGCCATTAAGCAGTTTACTTAAGTGGAACGAAGGTCTAGTACTTCAGGTGCCAGAAATGCATAATTCAAGCATCATCTACTCTTCCAAGGAAGTCTGTTTCAAATCAGCATCCTGGTCCTTTTCTGCAAGAGACCCCAATTAAAGGAGATTGCTGTACTTTTCTGTTTGGAAAAAAATAGCCCAAGTAATTTTATCCTTCTAATGCTTTTTACATATAGTGAATTCCTTATATATGCAAACATGATGAAAAGGAGTTAGAAGGAGACGGAGTGTGCACCTACTAAGGAATTTCACAAAATATTGTGTACTTCCCACGCAAGTGAATGAGAGAGGTGAAATATGGAAAAGGCTCAAGAGCTGCCCAAGTCCTGGAATTCCTCTGAAGGGAAGATTTTCCATAAGATTTCTTTTCATTTGTACCTTATCTCCCAGAGAATATGCAGAGGGGCAGACCTGTGGTCAAACCGTGAATAAAAGTCCCTGATGCAATAGTGAAGGAAGCCTTGGTTAGCAGAGTATGAACCTCAGTGGACCAGGATAAAGCCCAGGCTACTTCCTTCCAGCACATACTGCTGTGTATTTCCTCTTTCTAGTTGAACTTTACTTAATATGGGATGTCTTTAATAATATGAGCTAAGAAATGTTGCTGCCCATATACATTGTTATTTAGTCTTAGAATCACCTAATCACAGAATTGTCAGGGTTGGAAAGGACCTTAAGATCATCTAGTTCTAACCCCTGCCATGGGCAGGGACACTTCATGCTAGATCTTAGAACCATGGACTGATTTGTGTAGAAAGGGACCTTAGGAGGTTATCTAGTTCATCTCTCAGAGCAGGACTATCAGTTCAGGTTGCTCAGGGCTGCACCCTCTCCTGTTTGCAGCACCTTCAAGGATGGAGATTCACAGCCTCTCTGGGCAGCCTGGTCCAGTGTTTGACCACCACTATGATAAAAATATATAAATAATATTTTCCTAATATAAAATCAGAATTTCCCATACTCCAGATTGTGTCCCTTGCTCATCACCCCATCATTACGCACCTCCAAAAAGAGTCCGGCTCCCATCTTCTCTGTACCCTCCAATACAGACAACAGTAAGGTCTCCCCTGAATCCTCTCCTCTTGGAAATACTTCTCCTATTGGAACACTTATCGGGAAGTGCATGACAACATTTGTCTAGGAATGAAAGTGGCATTCTATCTGCTGCCAATAGTCTGTCCTCAATACCTATTTTGCACTGCTGTTAAAGAACTTAAAATCTTGCATATAGCTATAAACTACCTTTAAAGCTGTTATAAAAATGTTCTCTGCTTCTGTCTGCTCAATCCAGGTTGATTTCTAAATGCTTCTCATTGATGTAAGCCATGACTATAGCATGCATGTTACTGATTTTTCAGATTGGTGGTGGAAACAGAAAATATGAGGAAGAATAATTTTGAGTAGAACATAATATTTTACTTGACCAAAAAAGACTTTGCTAATTTCATTCATCAGAGGAAGTACTAAAAAACCCCAAAAGAATAAGAGGAGAAAAGAAGCAGTGATTGGTCTCATGCAGCCTTGGGATACTGTTAAAATTTTTCATTGAGAAGGTGGCAGCCTAGAATACTTAGACATTTTTCAACTTTTAAAATCAAAACTCCAACTGTACTCATCACAAATGTGTAGCATGTTTTGACTGACCCTACCATGCATTTTTCAGCCAATCAATTGTCTGGAAGATTTCAGCCAACTCCACTCCCAAACTTGGGGGAAGCACCAGCTCGTATAACAACATCAGCACACGGATGCACAGCTCTTGGTTCATGGAGGAATCATCCTGAAACCATCTTCAAAGACTTTTTTTTTCCTCTTGTTATGTCTGCTGTTGAATTTCATGCCAAGAATGCACCTCAGAATGCCCAGAAAAGTAGAAATACTGAAACAAGGAATAACTTTTAGAGTAGAGGTGCAACAGTAATGAACATTTGTAAACGATTCTGACAGCATTCTTGGCATCTGGCTGGCAATTTCATGTAATCAGATTTCTCCTTTAGTTCCTGTTATGTTAATTTATTGGTTTGCAGATCTGAAAAATTGCAGCTTACACTCTGTTCAGCTTCTAGGTTCAGGCTCATTGTTTTAAAAACTGCACTGTGCAGTATGGGAATCTGGGCTTTTTAATGAAGGCTTTAACAACTGCAGTTAAATTATTTGGGTTAGGGGGAAGACATATCCAAGGATAACACCTGTTTTGATGCAATTAAAGCCCTACAGCAGTGTACGGATAAAAGACTTCTAGAAAACCTTGCTCTGTAAAGTTTAAGATGATTACAGGACCAAAGGGGTTGCAATTAGTTAGTCTCTGGAAAATAGATTGGTAATGATGGAAACAGATTGGTTTGAACTTACCATTGTCCAGGTGCAATGGAAGGTGTATGATATGACGATGGCATTTTAAGACATAGAAGTTGGAAAGACAGGTGCTGCTTGTGCTCCAAAACTTGCCTCTCTTTATGTACACAAACTGAGGTAAAACTGCTGGTGCAGTGCAGTGCCTTTAAAACAGCATCAATTAAGTTATTTTATCTTAAAAAATGATAAACCATGTCATTGGTTCCTCTGTCCTTTCCTGCACTAGTGTCCCTTAGCAACTGTCTTTGTGAAAGTCATAAACTCAGAATAAATTGAATACAGCACAACTTTCCCCAAAGCAAACTAAGACTCCCATTTACTTCTTTCCCAAGTGCTTTTGAGCAGCTAAGTGCAATTCTTAAATCTTTACAACCCAGCCTGATGTTTTCTTACAGAGAACGTGTGAGGGAAATGTAGGTCCTTGCTTAGAGTGAGATTTTTTTTTTAATTGCCTTCTGGGCTGACATGGCATTCACTATGGGTCTAGCTTAAAGCATAAGACCCAGGCTTGGCTTATTGTGTGTCCGGCTTCTTTCTTCTCCGGATACTCCAGATATGTCATGTTCTCTACTTGCTTCCAGGCTTCAGTTCAGGTGGATAGGGAGGAGCTTGAAGCACTGTGCTGAGAGGAAATTTGAAAGGAAGGATGGGCAAAGAGGAATAAGGGGTGAGAATCCTGTTTGGGGCAAATGAGGGTACTGACAGTGTCCCAGGCTATGAGGGGCTTCAGTGCAGCAGGAAGAGCTGCCCCTGCTAAGGCTGCAGGGACTGGGATAACTGAGCTCTGGACTAGGAACTCAATTCTGGGAGGTATCAGGACATCCCTGTTCCAGAATTCGAGTATTCCAGGTGAGAGAAACGAGACACAAATAGAGAACTCACAATTAGTTTATTAATATAGGAAAATATAGATACTAACAGCTACAGTAAATGATGCTTCTGGTGTTTGTTTATCTTACCAACCCCAAAGACCATGTAAGGACAATCAGGAAACCAGTTCTGAGAATCATCATTGCAGTGCTAGGAGGCAGGCTCAACCTTACCAGGCATCCCTGCAAAGGCAACATTGATGTGGGTTGTATGAGGTTCTGCCTCCCTGCATCTCATGAGGCTCAGGCTTTTATACTGACAAAAATGCGCACTCATTCTGATGCAGGGGGCCAGCCTTTGTAGGAAGAAGTGCCCAGCAATATCTACAAAGGTCTTCAAGAGTCGGGACTTTTCCAGGGAGTTCTAAAGAGGAACTTTCCAGGGAGGAACCAAAGCTGTACTTTCCAGGGAGCAGCCAAAGCAGGACTCTCTGGGGAGGAGTCAAAGTGGGACCATCCGGGGAGGAGCCAAGGTGGACAAACAGTACTTTTCTCTTTGTGTGTTTCACCATGGACTATTATGTATTGTCCCTGACACAACCCCTCATGAAAGGCTGTTTCCTGTTTGATTCTCGGCCTCTGTGCTGTCTCACATGCATCCTCACCGGGCCCCTGTTTTCTCCCTTGACTCCATCCAGGCGCAGGCAGTGCAGGATGTGTTCCCAGAGCCCATAGCTTTGCTGTAGTCCTTGGGCCTGCCTGCTTCTGGCCTTCCCAAGGCATTTCTTTGCAGAGTGCAGTCCCTTCTTCCCAGAAACTTCGAGAAAACTCTGCAAAAATAGCTCTGCAGCTTCAAGTCAGTATCTGTAGCTGGCACACCTCTTGCTATTTGCCACGTATTTCCATAGAGAACCATGTTAGAAGTTGCTTATTGATCTTAAAATTAGCTCATGATCTTTATGAAACCATTAATGTTTATAGCCACTAATAACTTGATGTTCTCTAGCTCTTAATACTGTAATGAATTACTGTAATAAAGTGAAAGTTTTGGTTGATATAATACCAACAGTATATTCTAAGAAACAATAGATACCAACTAACAGAAAAGAAAAAGACCTCTAGAAAAGCCTCACAAACCTCCTGCTTGGATTAATTTGCTTCAACCACACATGGACAGTGTCTATTCTTTGTATTAAACCCAACCACTTCCTATTGTATTAATTGACATTGCAGATGAAAGCGGGAGAAGCATGATCTGAAGAGCTACCTGGTCTTCCATTTAATTTTGTGATTCAGTTGCTCTGACCTCAGCTATTCATTCAGCTTTGTTATACTCCAGTTGCCTTGATGGTAGATGAAGGCAAGATTAAGATGTTGTCTCTCCAATTATAAGCATCATGGGTAGAAAAACATGTAATGGCTCTGTTCTGAGGTGGGGTGGAGGGGTCACTGGCTAGATTAAGATAGAGTGAGCTAAATTCATCTGTGATAATACTGTATTGGTTTGGCTGGAGTTAGGGCAGGGATTGCTTTACCCCAGTATGTGTTGTTTCCTCCCACCTTTAATGAACTAGAGGGATCTGTCAGGGCTTAATCCAATTACTGATGACATTGGAGAAAACAGCAGCAGAAGGAGGCTGGATGGAAGAAATGTATTAACACAGAAAAATCTCATCTTTTTCCTAAGAAGAGGGCTGAGAACAAATCCTGGAAATTGTCAAATGATCTTTTATTAATTCTTCACATAGTTTAGGGATAATTGGTTCATTTAATTGATAAAACCACAGTAAACACAGAAACTGGTTGAAGTTCTGAGCAGGGACTGAAACCACTATTTTTTTTTTTTTTTTTTCCTAGCTAGCTTACATATGGCTTTAAAATAATTACAGAAAAAATAAAGTTTGTGTTTAAAGAGGTATCAGTTATGGGACGTATCTTCAGGACTCCCACGAAATAAAGAGAGCATTGTTACCCAAAGTGACCCACAAATTTGCCTCCTGGGCATTCAGGAATGATTGTTTTAAAAAAGAGAAATACTGCTAATATGTTTACCTTGCTCATTCTGTTAAAATGTACCTTTCTAATTATTTTTTTATTTCCAGTAATTTTTATCCTGTTTGCAAATCTAACATATGCACATAACATTGAGTAAATGGTACCTAAACCATTCACTGCCTTGCAATATTCAGGATTTTCATAGAATCATAGAATAGTTTGGGTTGGAAGGCACCATCAAAGATCATCCAGTCCAACCCTCCTGCAATGAGCAATGACATCTTCAAATAGCTCAGGTTGCCCCAAACCACATTTTGCTTAGCTCCACTTGTGGGTTGTTTGGTGAGGCTGATTGTTTGTGTTTCCACTCCTTGCTTAGGTGATCCCCACCTCAGTGTTCAGGCTATCCACAAGAATTAAAAGTTTGAGTAGTTGCACAAATATCTGTGTAAAATGCATATGTATAAGCTTCCCATTTTGCTGACCCGCAATAAGTGCTTCTGATTGCAGCATGGTTTAAACAGGGATTTATTCTCTAGTATGATTGTTTCCAACATTCTTAATGGCTTAAGATACGCAGATTTTTTTTTGTGCTTGTGACCCACTTGAGCACCTTTTGAAGTAGGTTAGTCCCATGTGGGTATGAAGAAAGTAAATCCCAGGTCAGGTCTGGGGAAGGTGTTTCACCACCTTGTCTTTGGCAAAGGTCTGACTGTCATGTCTAGAATTCACTGCTGAGACTTTTGGCTGTTTCAGTTTAATTCATAAGCAGTAATGAGGCTGGTTCAAGCCCTCGGATGGGGTCTTTCTGTGGCTGTGCTGCTTTTTTTAGACAGGTGTTAAAAGTGCATTTTGAAGTCATGACCGATGTCTGTTCAGTTGCTATATTTAAAGTCTAATAGACTTTTAGAAATGCTGTCTTAGCCAGCAGGATTTAACTTCATTAGTTTTGAAACAGGAGAGAAATGTTAGCCACTGTTCAGTCTTTGATTATGCTCAGGGGAATTTCCTAGGGTTAAATTAACCACAGGGGAGCTCTACTCTTGTTCTTTGAATGCCAGTGAAACATATTGAGAAATACAGGAGGAAAAATAATTATAAATTTAAAATGTAAACCCAATAAAGTTCATCTTATGTGTAATCCCTAGTGCACAGTAGGTTCTGTGTACTTTCACCATTTAATGTTAATTATACCATTTATTTTATATTTTGGTTTTGCTTTATAAAAAAGTTGTGCCGCCAGCAATAGGATTTGACCATAAAGGGACTTTCTGAAAACTACCATTTCACCAGACTCAGTTTAAATTCAGGAGGGAGATAATTTAGCCACTAAATGTCCTGCCTTATCCACAGCGTCACTGGAGAATTACTCTCCAGCATTGCTTTCATCTCCCAGCTGCTGACAATTTAGCAGTGCTGCCCGCCTTTAATTTATCTCTTTGAATCTACATGTGGAAGGTCAATGTCAATGACGATGGCAGAATGAGCAGAAATTTTTGTCCAAAAGATGCATTTTGGGAGATGTGGTGTCATTGACATCAAAAGCATTTTTTGTCAGTTTTTGATGTTATACTTGGAAAATATGAAAAGAAAGATTGTTTCTAATTTCATAGATCAACAAAGATTTCAGTGATTTAGTTTCTAAAAAAAATAAAATTAACCAGCTTTTATTTTACTGTCATCTGATGATTTTTTTTTTTACCACCTCATCCCACTCGTTTCAAATAGAAAATTAAGGGTGGAAGGTGGGAGTTAACCATCTAAAAGTGAAGAAATTGCCTCCTGCCTCACTAAAGAGTGAGAAAAATGTAAGAAAATTCATTAATTTATTTTTTATTCCATTAAAGACTCTTAAATGTTCCCCTCTTTTTGTACTGAAAAACAAGTTGAGGAATTATGAAAATTCAGTCTTTTAAAATTAGTATTTTTGTATTGTCAAAACTAACTGAATCATCAAGTCAACATTAACATGTTAAACAATGCAAAAGAAACACAATTTGATTTAAAAAAAAATTGTGAAAATAAATTAAAACTGGTAAACATTTGTCCTGGGTTCAGCAGTAGCAGTCATTTTTCTCCTTTTTGGTAGCTGGTGCAGCGCTGTGTTTTTGACTTTCAGCCTGGGAACAGCGCTGATAGCACCAAATGTTTTCAGTTACTGCTTAGAATGTTTTGATCTGGCCAAGGACTTTCTGAGTCTCATGCTCTGCCAGGGAGGAGGGGAAGCTGGGAGGAAGCAGAGACAGGACACCTGACCTAAACTGACCAAATTGCTATTCCATACCACAGCACGTCATGCCCAGGATGGAAAAACTGGGGGCAGGAACCCAAAAGAGTTCAGTCCATGGCTCAGTCATAGGGTGGTGAGCAGCTGTATCCTCTTCCCTTGCATTTCCCTGGTTATTATTGGTGGCAGCAGTAGTGATTTGTGTTGTACCTCAGTTACTGAACTGCTCTTATCTCAACCCAGGGGAGTTACATTCTTTCGATTCTTCTCCCCATTCTCCCCTCCCCCCCGCCTTGGAGTGTGGGGGGAAGAAAGAGGGGGCAGTGAGTGAGCAAACTGTGTTTTACGGCTTAAACCACAGCAACATTTCCTTTTTATTTCCATTTTCTTAATGAGAAAGTTAACTAAGAATTCTGTCCAACAGGTACAAAGCCTGGGGAAGAACTGGATTCTTGAATGAGACTGATAAAGAAACAGGGGAAAACACATTTCTTGTCAAATTGCCTATAGTATTTCATACAAAAATGTCTGCCTAATCCCTAGACTGCACTTCTTCTTTTTTGCTCTGCTGCAGAGATACTTACTACTGTCTTTACTACCTTTTCTTCTGCCTGATCTTGCACTCATATTTTAAGCAACCAGCCCTTATATATATTCTCACAAGACGTGTGAAAACCAGGACTTTAAAAAACATATCTATGTGCATATCCTATGCAAGAAACGTGGTATCTGCTTAGACACTCAATGATAGCTGGATGCAGACTAGCGAAAGCAGGATGTTTTTCACATGGCAAAATCTAGTACCCCGGGTTGAGCTGTCAGTTATTTTTCTCCCTCTTAGCAGCTGATGCAGTGATTTTTTTTTTTTGGCTTTAGTCTGAGAACATTGTTGATAACACAACGATATTTGAGTTGTTGCTCAGTAGTGCTTAACCCTGATCTAGGACTTTTCAGTCTCATGTTCTGCCAGTGAGGAGGGGTACAAGAAACTGTGAGGAAACAGAGACGAGACACCTGACCCAAGCAAGCCAAAGGGGTATTCCATACCACAGCATGTCATGCCCAGTATATAAACTGGAGGGAGTCTCCTGGAAGGCCCAGATCACTGCTCAGGTTGGGTTGGTATCGGTCAGTGGGTGGTGAGAGGTTGTATTGTGCATCACTTGTGTTTATTGTTTTTTCTTTTTCCCTTTTCAGTTTTCTATTCTCTCCCCTTGTTATATGCCTTATCATTGTTATTGGTGATAGTGGCTCTGAGTTACTGACTGGGCTTAAACCATGACATATAGTAAAAAGAAAAGCTCAACATGAACGACCAACATGTTCTCTGTCAGTAGTAAAAGGATATGTCTATAATGATGCTGATGAACACCACTTAGGTACAGAGAGAACATGGGTCTGAAGATTTGTAATCTGTGCTATTTAAGCATGTTAGGCTAGTGGCATCCCTCTTTCATTTATTTATCCCCTGCATTTTGTTAGCTTCTCTAATTCCCTGTGATCTGTACTGTTTTTTTCAGAATTCACATTGCACTTGGCTTTCACCTACTGCTTATCCATTTATGACTGCCAAGAAGATGGTATTTTACCATTTTCCAGACTACAAGATATATAGGAATTGGCTGCCACTTTCTCTCACTGGGGTAATAGGAGATGCTCCTGGCAGTCTTCATCCACACCTACACTCCTATTTCAGTACCATATCCCTTTAGCAGTGTGCAGGCTTCAGACTAGACTTGGCAAAACTCTTTGCTGAGAAAAGGCTAAACCACTATACCAAATGAGAAAAAGAGTATGGCAATACATTTTTCAAGACTGATTTGGATGGTCTTGGAGAGCTTATGACTTCATTGTCATTATTTCAACCTCACACAGCCCTGTAAGATATGGTGTACAACATTGTTCCTATTCTTGAGATGGAAAAACAATTAGTTGATTTAATTCTGTCTTAAAGAAGGACGATTCAACACGTGAGCTTCAAACCAGAACTTCATTATTCCTGCCTTTACAATGAGTCCGTAACTGCAGCTGAAATTGCACATCTTTCTGTATAGTGCCCTTGAACAAAGAATAAAAAATGATCAAGAAAAAGTAGACCTTGACCTGAAACCAGAGATTTTTAGAGAAAAATTTGCATTTTGATTTTGTTATGTATTGGGTTTCCAAAATGAGAATAGACCTAATTTACAATAGGTCCTGTTAAAAACCCAATTAAAGAAAGGGGAAAAAGTCTTTCAGCAGGGCAAATTTTGAAAGAAAGATATAATAGGTAGAAGAAAGCAGAAGAATAGGATAAACCACAGGAAACAATGAGGACACATGTGAATTGGTATGTATCGTAATATAAAATGATCCATGAACTTGGGTTACATGTTCTATTTGGAAATAAAGGCACCAGAATACAGAGGTCAGTGCAGTGTGGATGGCTAAATAATACAAAGGGTCAGTGTGGATAAAACCGGTGTGTATGAGAAAGAAAATGGTTGGTACTAAGCAATACAAAAAAGAAATCCTATGATGGAGTTAAGACAGTGTAACACAAAAGAACAGTGAAAGAAGAGACTGTGAAAAGAGTACTGACTATGCTAAAATAAATATTTCTTTTTTAGATGCTGGAGAGCGATACGGTCATGTAATCTGCATATGGCCATCACAGTTGCTATAGCGAGTGTAATGTACTGTATTTTTTTACCACCAGGGAGACTGTTGCAACAGACAGGGAGCTACATTAGGAAGTTGTGCTTAACAAGTCATGTGTGATTTTACTGTCAAACTGCAAAGTGCCGTTCTCCTATGGAAGAAGGCTGCGACTACTTTCTAGGAGTTGATAAACACCACATGATGCAGCTTTCTGGGAAAAACAGAATCCTTTGAAGCATTTCCAGCAAAATCCTTGGAGAGGCAAAGCATATTTTCAGATGCATGATTCTAGGTTAAACAGCTATGTCCCCCACTTGTTTACAAAGCAGCTCGACAGCTGCTGTGAGCCACTGGCCCCCTTTGGACAGACAGGATACATTTGGATCTGTCACACTGAGCCTCTGCGCGCCTCCGCTGCATTACTCTGCAAAGATCTCATTGGAGATCTGCTGCTGCCAAGACTAAAAGCCTACCAGCTTTAAAAGCAGCAGATGATTAGTTTCATTCCCACTTTAAGTTTCCTCGTTGTTTTTAACTCTGAAGTTGGGGAAACATTTTTAGTGGTGAAATTGGTCTTGGGAAAGCTGCACCCTGCTTTTTGCATGAAGAATAAGATAAAAAATAAGCAGCAGCAGCTGGATGTTGCCAAAGGAGAGAAAAGAAGACCCAAAGTCTGTTTGGATACCGACTTAAAAGTTTAATTAAAAGAGCAGACTAAAAGTTGGAGTTGCAGCTGTACATCAACATCTGAGCAATCGGGCTGAGACCCACCCATCACTCCTGAAAGTGCTGCTGGAAAAAAGCCCAAGCCAGGACACATTTTAAACAGCCTGTCTTGGGAAGTGATGGACAGAAGTTTAAATCTCATCTTGCAAATGAAGACACATGCCTGGACATGGCCTTTCTCTTGTGGACAGGGCTAGGGATGATTTGGTAAGCTCACTGCACGTTTCTGCCTATTGAGGGACACACAGGTGATCACCAAACAAGGCCTGGTTGTTAATTCCCCTTTTTTGGTTCAGGTTTTCCTCTTCCTGTCACGGCAGGGCTGATGCTGAGAAAAGAGAGGGAAACAGGACAGGAGCAGTGACAGGCTGGGGCAACCTGCCTTGTCTGTATATATCTCTGGTATGCATCTCCCCGCTGGTCCGCTGAAGAGTAAAGGCAAGGGAAAGGTCTAGTACTGTTTTCCTGATGTGCTTGTTTTTCTGCTAAATAGCTCATTATAAACTTCTACTACAAAATACTGCTGCTCCAGCAGCCCTTCTGCATCTTTCTAAAGGCCGTAGCAGTCCTTTACACCTAGGAAATATCCTTTTGATGCATTTAGGCTTATATAATATCCCACTATTGGTACTGCTGCTTACCTTAATGAAATATATCCCTAGTCTTCTCTTCCCCAGCAATGTTTTTCTTCTAACCTAGGCAAAGGAAAACAGTGGAGACAATAAATCTCTGTCTCTGTTGTGGACAGTGGCAGCAGACCCTGTGCTCCTGAAGCCTGCAAATCACACGTGGCTGGTCCCTTGCAGTCAGTGACAATATTGTTTCCTCTGCCCTCCTTACCAGCTGCTGGTCATGGTAAAAATTATTACTGATGGCATCTGACAGGCCTACATCACGTTTTGACATGAGCTTTTAGTTACCGTTTGTTTTTATAAATTGCTGCCAGTGTGTGTGTCAAATGCCTCTCTGTCACCACAATCAGACAGACCTTAATGTGTCTGTATTATGGAAGAGGACCTCGGCGTCTTTCCAGCACTTTATTATAGTCCCAGTAAAGCTTTTTATCACAAATTCCTCACACATAGCTGTCCCTGCTCCACCACAGAAATCTTCCGAGTTGGCAGCTCCAGTGTCTGCTGCCATTAATCTTCTCTGTGCTGTGGAGAGTGGGACATCAGGTGATTTATGGCAATTACCTGCTCTGATGCAGCGGAGCTCAGGTGAGTTGGGTTGAATTGTCATTGCAGGTATGCATTTTGTCACCAAGCAGCCCAAGGGTGTAAAATATGCCTGTGTACACCTGCATTTACTTTCCTTATGAAGCATTGCTCAGTTAAACAGGGGGAGGGAATATGCATTTTAATCACATTTTAAAATCGTATTGGGGTGGTGGCACACTGGTGAGTGAAAGGTTAAACACTTTGACACCAATTCAGAATTAAAAGCTGTAATCAAATGCCTTTGTTAGTTTTGTGACAGCAATATTTTCCCACGAAGGTTGTAAAATGCACATCTTTCATTTATGATTTCCCAGTATAAGGAAGTCCTAGTTTTTATTTTAAATGTAATTCTCATTTTTTTTATTCCCTGATTTTCTATTCTTTGAACTGGCAGGGATCTGGAGTGATGCGCTGTAAGTGAAGGTTGTGCCAAGCTGAGCTCAACAGTGATGCCTTGAGCCAATTAAGGAGTAATGTTAATGGGCTCTCTGGGAATCCTCCTAAGCCTTCCGTGCCAGAAAGAATGATGCCCACAACACAGGGATGAGCTGAGCTGAGCATTTAAAGTCTAGAGAAATAAGAGCAGACCTTCAAGTCTTCATTATTAAGCAGCTTCCCTACTGTTTGTGGTGAAAGGAAAGTGTTTTGTAATAGGAAGACATATAAGTGATTTTTCCTCTTTAGAAAGATTCATATGGGTGCATAAGAGTGCAGGTATGTGTTATAGCATCTCAACAGTTTATATCCATTAGGTATTAAGTTGGTTTCTACATTTCTTTTTCCCTATTGCTGCTTTTATTTGTTTAATTCAGCATGGAAAATAGAAGGTAAAATGAATCCTGCGAATAGGCTTGCCCACAGAGAAGAGGGGGTGAATTTAAGAGGGGATATGTGTATGTGGTAGGCTGAGTGCATACCCATTTGGAAAAGGGCTGCAGGAAGAAGCAGGACCAGCTGCTGAAGGAGCAGGGGCAGCTGAGGGGGGACAGTGGGGAACCCGTGTACTGAGATGTTTGGGGAGCATGGCGGCTGCCTCATGGCTCTGTGGAGGTGGGTTTGCCTTGCCCTGCTGTGCCTCTTTATTTTTATGTAGGAAATCACAAGTGTGAACGGCAACTCGGAACTCAGTCTGATGTGGGACACGCTGATTCAGGAATAAAGAATGGCTTTTTTTTGCTTAGCCTGAGCTGTTTTCAAAGCAGCCTAAGTTAAACTGGAAAAATATGCTCATTCTGGAATGTGAATCTGCGAGAGCCTTATAGGAATATAAATATAGCATCTTATCTTGCACTGTTATAAACTCCAGCACAGACAAGCCTGGAGGGAAGCAGAAAAAAATGAAGGCAGGGTTATTCATGATACCCCTGGCGTCAGCTACAGTCACAAATGGGCATATGGGCAGCCGGACACAACATATGCTAATGGCAATTAACATATGTACGTGGGGCTTGGCCGCGCAGAGCTGCAGCACAAAGAGTCCAGTTGAAGCAATGTTTAGCAGGGCATCCTTTGGTCGTTGAGCCTTCTATTAAATGCTGCATGTGATCCACACTGTGATGGTATGTAGTAAACCTGGTGCCAGCTTTAATGTACAGCTGTGTTTTTCCTCTGGGATGCATTGCTTGAAAGCTCAGTTTTGGTACAACCTGCTTTGATCAGAGCATTTCAGAACATAAAGTAGTTTTTGGGCTATGTTTCTTCCCATTGGTTGGTTCCTGGGTGAGAACCACACATGTCCTCCCAGCTATGGTACTGAGAGCTTCAGCATCCTCACTGCTTTGGGGGTTTCAGGCCAGTTGTGACATTTGAGGCAGCCCAAAGTAGTTGGGTAATGGTTCTTTCAGAAGAAATCCTATTTCTTCAACACTTCACTCTTTTAGCTGTCTAGGGCCATCTCCAACCTGAAGCCCTGTTATAACCTGGTGGCATGCTGGGGCTTATTTTTAAGATGAACTAACAGCTGCTTTCCTCTCATCCACTCCCCTGCTTCAAACTTGAAATTAGTATTATCTCTGTATGTCAGAACCAGAAGAGTCAAAACCTCCTTTGGAGATGCCCTTTGGGTCTCTCTTTCTACTACCTTGCAAACATATTTCTATTTTCAGGGATGGTAACCCAGCACCTAATCTTCCAGAGGCACACGTATTGCTTCCAGGGAGGCATGTTAGGAATGAAGGAAATGATATTTTTTTTTACACCCCACCATGGGTTAGCCCATTTCTGCTTATCAGCCTACGTCAGTACTTGGTGTTTGAAATCTGGATCAGATTTTTCTCTGCTTTCAGGTCATACACATGATTTTTCAGCAGTGGCCTCATTTGCTTTCAGAGCAGTTGAGTGAAAATGCACTCATTTTGGGCTTTGTGCATCTGTAGTTAAAACTATAAGAGGAGAGGCCTTACTAATTTTTTTTTTCTGAACTGATGTTTAGTGACTGTATTAAAAGGCCACACACAATCTCCTCTCTTATTTGCATATCAATACTTAGCCCATTAGAAGCCAATGGAGTGAAGGTCTCACAGTACATACCCTCTCACAGCATGACGCTCAGACTTCCCATGACATCCTTTCTTCAGCTTTCATGTCAGTGAATATTATATTGTGATGCCTGGAAGCCAGGATAAACTGGGGCCGTTAAATGTTCAGATGTATGCTCAGTCTGTGAAGCTCACAGCTGCTCCTCTTTCTGATAATGCTAGTAAGCAAAATTAGTAAATAAAATAAATGCTCAAGGTTCATTTGCTGCACACCCCAACACATGAATGAGAATAGAATCGAGGACATCAAAGAAAAATAAAAAGCAGGCTAGTAATAACATGTTCCCCTTAGGCCTCCTGCTTAACCTAAATGTTATGTTAAAGGGATAAATGGGTGAACTGAATTATTATACACAATTAAAAGGCAGGAATGAGGTTTGAGATCACACCCCTGTTAGTAAGATCAGCATTACCTCCTGAGACAAAAACCAGTAAAAATGTTGCTGAGAAAATGCAATCTGTTTAACATAGTCATGAATTGTGCTTCTTGTTTACCCACACAGTGAAATGCTGAAGTGGCCCATGAAGGTAAAGCAAGGTCACTGTCCTCCAGTCCTGCACTCTGGCTTGTCTGTGCCTTGAGAAGGGGTGAATCTGTTGTGGCCCATTCCTGTGGTTGAAACAAGATAGGAATGATCCCTGGAAAAGAGCATTTTCAGAGATTTCAGAAGGACATGGAATAAACCAAACCTGGGTATCAGTCTCCCAGTAGTGGAGGTGGTGGAAGGATAGGGTTGAGGTGTCATTGGAAGACATCATCGGCCATGGCTGGTGGGGAAGAGGAGAGGAAGTGCGAAGGTGTCCATAGAAGTGGGGTAGGAGGGATGGGAGCACCCACTTTGTGTGAGGGAGGGGATGGGAAGGGCTGGGTGCTGGGCTTGCAGCACATCTCCACCTGTGGATAGAAGAGGTAGGTGGCCCTGGCAGATCATCTCAAGGCTCCTATCCTCCCAGAGCTGCAATGCCCCTGTAAGAACACGGCGCCTTGCTCTCTCCTGAATTCCTATGGACTGAGGGGGAAATTATTGCACCTCCTGCACACACTGCTAACTCGTACTGCTGCTAGATTAAAATGTTTTAAGACATACATCTGAGAGGTTGCATGCTTGAGAAAATATTCCTTAATGAGGATTGCAGAGTTGGACTAATGAGATAAGTATGGTAATGACCCAAGTATGGTGTGACTCAAGTGGCGGTGACCAAGTGCATGGCCACAGATAAAAATCTGTGGGTCTTTGGAAATGGTAATGACTAATGAGATAAGTACGGTAATGACTCAAGTACGATGGTGACCAAGGGCATGGCTACAGATAAAATCTGAGGGTCTTTGGAAATATCACTTGTGGGACAATCCTGAGGCATGAATATACCGAAAGCATCCAAAGGGGAGTGTACTGAGAAGATTCTCATGGGTCTCCAAGAACACTGCAGTGCTGAAATGCAGTTGTTGTCCTCTGCCTTCTCTGTTGTGAGTAAGCATGTTAGAGAAGATTCTGCAAGATTTCAGAAAATTAAGGTACTACTGCCTCAAGCCCTGTCTAGCCCTTTGGCAGAAAACTGTCTTCCAGAGAACTGGGATTGAGGACATGAATTACTTTGACCTGGAAGAAAAGAGCTACTTTCTGTGAGGAGGTATCTAAGACAAAAAAACCCCACCTATTTTTGCCTTTGTTTTCTTCAGACACAGAGGAGAGTGCCAGGTTGTTATGTTGCAAGGTGCAGGAGTTGTATGTTTTTTAAAGAGTATCAGAAGAAACAGCACTGAGATTGAATAAAACCTAAAGTGATTTTACATGGAGTATGCACAAGAATAACTGAAATACTGGAGATACACGTTAGATTGATGATTGAAAAAGGCTGCATTTCTCTCTCATAGCCTATGCTGCTTAAGCATGATATGACTTATGCCCTGTGAAGTATTCACCTCTATTTAAACCCACCACCTCCTCTTTACTATGAAGTCAATTAATTTAAAAAGCCCCTCATAATAGGAGTATCAATGGCAGAATAATGGATTGACTTGGGAACGGTGGTTAGATAAACTGGAGTCTTACAAAAGCCAGGTGATACACAAATATGAAGAATAGGATCCAGCAACAGATGCTTACATTTAAGAATATGCTTTCTTACAAAAAGAGACTAATTGTATGAAGTGATAGTATTCCAAAGCTCTGCTTAAGCAGAAAGAAAATGGATTGAGAAAGCACAGTATTATTGTAATTATGGGGTTGAAGACTATGTTCTAAAAAGTAAAAAAAAGCATCTGAAGTTTAAAGTTAATTCAGCAAATTTCTCTCATCTAGAGTACATGTTCTTTTTTTCTTCCTCCAGTGTTTGAATGTTCCTCTCCAGTGTTAACACTAACTCCTAATCTGATTTTATATATGCTTGATTTTACACTCTATGAGTTCTCATTAAAACTCGAAATGTATAAATTTAAACACATGCCTAGCTCTTTGCAGAATTAGGGTTGCATGTTGTGAAATACATAAGATATGTAATACAGCTGCATTAAAATTACAACAGAATTCCCAGCTGGATTTTCCTGGTCACTTTTGTTATTTTAACACAGTTTTAAAGGCAGATACCTTTAAAGATTGTGCACAGGTTAAAATCTTAGTTGGAATTTTAGAAAAAATTAGGAAAAAAAATGTATTTGAAAAAAATAATTTTCCCACTTTGAAGGTATGCATGAGTAATTTAGAATTATACCAAATATGTTTGAGATTTTATCCCAAATTTTCCCAATCTTGTTGGTAAGCAGTTCACTGGGAATTGCTCAACGTATTGTTTTTCAGATACTCCTTAGTTTTGCCCTGGCAAATAATTCACAACTTCCAACAGAGTTTTTCAAAAACCAGTCACTGATATTCCTGTAAATCTCACAATTTTAATGAGCTTTCCTGCCAATGAACTCATTTCCTATATTGCCAATGGAAATAGAACCATAGAGATGTGAACACCCTTGAAGCAAAATGAATTAGAGGAAATGCACACAGCTTATTTCCAAGAAGAAATAAGAATCAGAAGTAGTGGAAGATTTCCAATCAGAAGTAGTGGAAGATTTCCCACCCTGCCATCAGACATGAACACTGTGGCTATAGCAGATATTTCAGAGCAGGGCATAGGAAACCTTGTAAAATAATTTCTAAAGTATTTAACTATGAGGAAATCTTCTTTTCCTATCAATCTGTGTAGTCACTGCCATGCAGCATGGGAATGTCTTTCTCTTATTTTTTTCTCTTATCTAATATCAGTGTGGATATTTCCATTTCCCACAGAAGCACATAACTCTTTTTTCTAATCCTGCCACACTGTGGGCCTCAGTGACAGCAATCTTATTTGCAGCATCCTCACTTTATATCCCTCTTTTTGCTCACTGGAACAGGTTAGCAGCCAGAGTGATGGAGAGTAGATTTGGCAGCAGCATTTAGTTTTGATGTCCTGATAGCAAGTAAAGAGTAAGATAAAATAATAGAGCTCTATCATGCCTATGTAAATGTCTATACATTATTTGCTATGATTTCAAGCTAGATTTGGACACTTGTTGTTATTTCCCCAGAAAGAGGGAGGAAGTGATTGATGAGGCTGATGCGCAGTGTAAAGGGTTCCTGCCTCAGCCCTCCTGTGTTCCTGGGAGGGAAAACTCTGGCTCTAGATATCTCAAGTACGGCTCCAAGAATTAAATCTGTTCAATGGAGAAAGAAGGACAGTGAAAATGATAAAAACAAAAGCAAAACACTGGTTGGTTGCAGGATCAAAGAAAAATTAAATCTAGAGTATTCAAAACTGGGGGAGTGTTTGGGGACCATTGCTTTTGCTCAGTACCCTGTGGCTAAGACTGAATTATAAAGATTTCATTGAATTTCAGGCCAGAAGGGGACCATTACTATCAGTTACTCAGGCTTTCACACTGCTGTTAAGGATGCTGATGCAGCCAGCTTTGCCACAAGGCATCCCTGGAGAAATGGCAGACTGAGTGCTGAAGCCCACGGCCTCTCGGTCACTACCATGCTTTAGAGGCTGGGGAGTGAATCAGACAAAGGCTCCCTCCCATCATGTGTGCAGCCCTCACTCCTATGCTTGTCACTGTGAGTTTGCCCACAGCCATTCCCTGGGCTATCATGACCTTCCCGTGTCTGTCTTAAGCTCCTACCTGCCCCCTTGAACTCCCAGCTAAAAAGTTAGGAGAAAAACATGCCTCACAAAGCAGCTGGGTATGATTTTCCTCAAAAAATCCCATACATGTTGGCTGCTGCTTGCTCTTGTGGAAAGCAAGGGAAACTTTGCTTGCCAGGAGTGGGAGGCAGGAGGGGTGAGTATGCTTCATGGCAGCACAGGTGAAAAAGACACCTTTTTACTTGCTTTACTTTATTTTTATTTGCCATATCTTCTTAATATGCACAAATCCGGAAAGGACTTGAAAGTGCAATATTTTTTCTGTGCAGTCTATCAATCAAGACCTCAATTACAGCTAAGGTTTGGTCTGCAGGAATCCCTGCAAGAAGAGCCTTCCTCTTCACCATACCAGCTGTGTGCTCCTGGAGCAGCACCTACCCTCACCTGAAGCTGCCATGGAAGGGACTGAGCATTTCAGTGTTTTCTCAGCTCACCTCAGAGTTTTGCACATTCCTCTTAATGACTGCAGTGAGGATTGTAATGTATCAGCCACATTTTTATATGTAGCAATAACAGATTTTGTCTTATATTTTACAACATATGCTAACAGCTGTTTACAAAGTAGTGATGGGGGAATGCAGTCCAGTGGGTATACTGACTATTTATTTATCCAGAGGGATTACACTGCAGTGAACAGCATTTGGACTTCAATTTAGTATGCATCCAGCCGAATTATGCGATTAGCTGATATGCAATAAACCAGAACAGAAACACGTGCAGTCAAATGGTGCCAGATAAAAAGTATGATTCCTATACAGGTTCTTATAATACTGTAGAGTTTAATTATAAATACATAGTTATATGGGATTTAGGTATCTTGCTGTATATCTGTACTTCTGGTGTGTTATCAGTGTACATATATCTCTAGCTATATGTATATAGCTGCACTGATTTCAGGGTTTATTATTACCTGTTAAATAATCTTTTTCTTTCTTTTTACTGTAACTGTACCAAACTTCAAATGCTGGCACAGAGCACTGTTTTTCTTTCAGTTGGAAGAGGGTATAAAAGTTAAAAGAGAGTCTTTTATTAAAAAAGGTTTCAGAGAAAAAGCCTCTCCGAGCTAAATTATTATTAAGAACAAAGAGAAGGAAAGAGATTTTTGGTTGGTGCTAGGACTTCTTACAATTATGGATCTGTCTCTGCCCTCATCCCAGCCCCTCTGACAGTGCTGCCTCTCCCCAGGATGAAGGAACAGGGATGGGAGGAAAGTCTCCCTTCTTCTCCTGCCCTGCCCATAGTGGGCTGGAAAGGGCCCTGAGCAGCATTTTTGTACCTGAGCACTCCTATCAGGCTGCTGGGCCCAGGGAAGAGAGCAAACAGGGAAAGAACCAAGCTGAGAGGTTGTCATCCTCATGGAGACTCTCTACTGTTAGTTTCATCCTTCATACCATCATGGGAGTGACCACAGTCCCCACCACCAGCTTGATCTTCATGAGAAAACAAGGAGTTGGCAATATTGTCTTTCAGACCAGCTGTGGACAGGATCTGTGTTTTGACATATAATGCATATGAACTTGGATAGAATGAGGTCTTGAGTGTTACAAGCAGGGTACCCTAAATTGATAGATGCTGCTTAATCCACCTATGCATCAGCACAGAAGAGTAAGATAATCTCGATTCCTCCCCATCCAAGAGGTATTATGTTCTTACCTTTCCAGCATTTCACTTTGCTTGATATCAAAGCAGCCAGTGCCCTGACAAAGCTCAGAAGGAAATAAATCTTTCTTAATCTTCTTATTTCACAAGACACAGAGAATTGGCCACATTAAATAAGATGACTGGAAAGAAATAGTGAACAACCCCTAGCATGGTGATCATTATTTATCCTTTGTGCAGCATGAGGCCACAGCCTTATGGCAAAGCAGGTACAGAGGTAATTAAAACTACATTGCTCTACATGCCAAAGTAGGCTGAAATATGGCTGTAGGCAATTCTTCCAAAATGGTGCGGTAGGAAGGTTCTTGGCCTCAACATGAGGCTCAGATTATGCAGAGACAATCCCATATGATCCCAAATGTGTAGACAAAATGGATTTAGGTAACAAATTACAATTTGGTTAAGCATGCTACCAAAAATATCTAAAAGTAGTAATTAAAACCATTATAATGCTACTGATGTATTTGCTGGTACTGTAATAATAGGAGATTGTTGAATAGCTTCCATTTTTTAAAGAGCTCTCCTTTCTCACAGATGAAAATAAGTAAGCAGCACTCCCTCTCTGCCTTTCAACAGCTTAAGTAAATTGCATGAAAAAAAATTCTTGCAAATATTTAGCCAGCTTAGTTTTTAATTTGGAATATGAATCTGCATCAACCCCTCAGAACAGCAGGAGGTCTGGAGCCTGTTCTGTACATAACCACACATGTATTTATTTTTTCCATATTTTTGTTTTCTGGAAAATTTGCAGTAGATTTTTAAAATACTTTAATTTATTTTTAATACTTAAACGTGCAGGAAAAAAGGGAGACAATGAATGCCTATGAATTATGTGATATTCCAAACCCATGTTTCCACACGTATTTCACACTGAATTCAAGCTGTGATTTAATAGCTATAGCTGTATCAACACTATATCAGTTTACCATAGGAGGAAAATATATGAAATGAGACATAACCTACTAAGGTCACTTCAGGGGCTATCACCAAGCGGAAAATGAATGCTAATATTTTCAGATTTAACATGGGTAAGCTAGTCAGAACCAATAGTTTGGGGCTGAATTCTGAAATGGCCTCGGTGAAAGTAATGCAAGGGGAATGGTCAGTGAGATGGAATTATTAAAAGATAGGGTGGAGCCAAGCCCAGCCATATGGTGAATGCCATAACCGGGGCAGACCTGTCATGGCCAAGCAAGCTGGGAAAGCAGGCGAAAAGAAATTGTCCTGAAAGAACAACATGCATCCCGCCATGAAGAAATGAGGGCAGAGGGCTGTGGGCAACGTATTGGCCAGTGACTGACACTTGCACTGATGAAAGACAACACTGGAAGTTGAGTCCCAGTTATGCAAAGTTGATTAGGGTAGAAGGAACCCCTCATCATGCCTTAAAAAATCATCACAGCTCAAAACACTCACTTCCAATAGGCCTAATAAACCCCTTGGTCATTCGTGCAAGTTGGATGAGTAACGTATCTACCAGCAAAATAGCTGCATAACTGGGTACATCAGATCAATAGCTGTTCATAACATACAAATCCCAAAGTCCTTTCTACCAACAAAAGATGTGAGGGTCTCTGTCTTGTTGCAACAGTGACAGCAGTCTGAGGCTTACTGTAGACAATGTCCATTTTATTTCGGTTGTGCTTTTTGGTGAAGAAATTTACATATTAAAAAGCATAAACATTTGCATTTTGTCAAGTATTACAGCAAACAGAATCACTAACTTGATATTTGATTATCAAAATTGGAGCTCAGTCCTCAAATACTTTATTCATTTAATGACTCTGATGGGATATCTAACCTGAGTAACATTTACTTCAGGTGCTTTCAGAACTGAGCTCTCATACAGCAAAAATTGCCATGCAAGCAGCCTGCCCCAGTGCTCTCCAGTTTGCACTGGAGCCCTAACTTCATCATTGACTGGTCACTAAAGGGGGATCTACATTGCTGGAAACACCTGAGCTGCTGCCGATTCCAGCTTCCTCTATCCATTTGGTCAGTGCCACATTGATGTGATTTTGTTCAGAGCTGGCTTGTCTAGTGCTAGTCCTATGATCTTTGCAGCAGTCTGGTGTTATACAGATCATGTACCTTTATTATCTGCTCCTTTTTGCAAATAACTAGAATTGCATGAAAAAAATCAAAAGTAACTGATTGGCAAAGTAATGTGCACATTCATCTCCAAAGACAAATCCTCTCTGAGTCAAGAAGCCATTGGGGGAGATGCTGTTTTTGACAGTGATCAGGTGAGTGTATCTGAATTTTCAATACAGAAATGAGAAAGAAAATCAGTCAATTAAACCCAGGAAGACAGATTCCTTGTTGTTGGTAATGGTCATTGTCATTGGGCTTTCAGGCTCAGTCTTGTGTCTAGCTCATGCTAGAGCTCCTGACCACATGCATGAGCAGGTACGTGTTCTTCAAGTATAAATCCATTACCCACTCTTTACCTTATGGTCACTCAGTTTTTCATTCAGGTTTCTTTTATGGCGTGATACAGATCAAGTTGTTATGTTTGTGCAAGCAAATTATATGCAACTGGGACAGTTCTTGAGCAAACCAGCACACTTGAGCAAACCAGCACACAGCATTTCTGTTAGCTAATCCTCCTATCTTCTGCACAGGGTGATCATATCCAAACAGTGCAGCAGAAATGGTCCCTGGCCCATGGTAGCTCCTAAACCATGCCCAGGACCTGTTTGGAAGAGTTCTTATTGGCCTGGGCCAAAGCTCTGCAGGGGACAATTTAAATGTACAGGTAATGGAACACTGTGGCTGGAAACAGTTTAGCATTGCTTATTTCCTGGTATGGATGTATGTAGTTTGATCTGCATTAAACTGCAAATAGAATCCAGTTTTCAAAATAAAGCCTTAGAAACAAGCGTTACGTTCAATTCTGAATTTATTTTGCAGCCTTATTTCTTTGTGCATTGTTTGCAATTTTGTCAGCATTCACTGACATCAGTTGTGTTGCAAATGCTAAAACTTTGAAATGCTATTTTCCTCAATTAGGAATACTATTCACATATTCTTTGTTGTCTTGACTTCTTACAAACCTGAAAAATTTACAAGGTTGTGCCTTAAAAATTAATTTCTCTATTAATGTCTCTAAAGAAAATGCACTGCCTTTCAGGTGAAAAAGCTTAAAAAAAGAAAAGATTACATCTCTGTTAGGTTTTATTTTTTCTAGGGATAATCTATCCACTACAGCTCAACATCTGCGAGCCTCAAGAGCAAGTTGTTATACCTTAGAGAAGCACAGGGAAGTGAAGGAATTTTCTAAGAAGCCAGATATAATTTCATGGCAGTGAATTGCTATCCTATGAACACTGAGGAATTGTGGTGTTCCACTTCTCATTATGTACGATCACAAGAGAAATAATAAACTAGACTTTTCTTTGACTGTGGCCTTCATTCTCTCCTTCTCTTGTACCTACTTATAAAATAAAGATCAAACTTCCTTGAAACCTTTTTATCTGCTTTGAAGTCAAAGGAAAACTTTTTTTGGAAATCCTATTTTCATCTCTCTGAATTTATTCTCTAATGCCTCTAACTTGTCAAATATAGACTATGCTGTTCAAGGAACAGTTAAGGAAAAAACCCCATTTTTGAATCTACATGAACAGACAATCATTCTCACCATTCACAAAAGCCCTCAAAACTGCAAGGCCACAATATACTCCTTATTGCAACTTCTTTGGTACCATGTCCTCCAGATTCTGTGGAGGGGGAAAAAATGAAGGTTTTTTAATTTTTTTTAATATTTTTGCTCAGCAAATTACTTTGAGTATGTAAAAGAAGCAAATCCTACAGCTTTGGACATCTCTGCTGGTATTCTTGTTCCTTCCCCAGAACTTATTTTTTGTCTACAGAGTTGTAGAGGGAGGACACATTGTAATTTTAGGAGGATAAATCAAAACTGTCCAAGACTGAGCTATTTCCTAAAGGTTGGAAGATAGAGATACACCCTTTCCTTGGGGAAGTGCAGGGGGTGTTGGGCTGAAGTCCCTTGGGTTAGCTAAAAGAAACCTGAATCTCAGACTATGTTTGAAGAAGCACAGAAGATATGACCCTTTTCCAGTAAAGCAGACCATGTGAGAGCAGCCCTCGGCCAAGGGGGAATAAACTTTTAATTAGAAGCTTGACATACAGCTCATGCCCCGGAGGTCTTGGGCCCACTGCCCGCCTGCAACTGACAGGCACCTGAGGCAGGGTGTGCAGCCCAAACCCCTGGCACCACCCTTGAGTGCCTCAAAATTGCCCTGAGAGATGGGTTTGTGTCCCACTACTGGGATTCAGCCCCATCCCTGTGGCTGATTCAGTAAATCCTTCTCCTCACTTTTGCTAAAAACCAGCTTTACTTTCGTATTTTCCCAAGCACCTGAACCCAGCTTGTGCTGTGTGACATGATGCTTTTCAGCCCATCTCCTGGACCTACTGATGGCCTGAAACAGACATCAAAACATCTTCCCAGCCCTTTGTTGCTGTAGGTCAGCTGGGCCTTTTGCAGAAAAGTCAAGATACAAGCAACTAAAGCCTTGTTTCAGTTGGGGAATGAAAAAGAGTGGCGGTCCTAATGGAAACATGGAGATGTGCTGTATTTGGGAGAAGTTTGTGTGGCTTCCAAAGCAACCCAAGGAACATCTGAGGATGGCTGTCACCCAGCTTCCACCTCATACATCTGCAGAGGCACTTTTGTTCCTTTCTAGAACAGATATACAGATATTCCTACTTCACAAATGTACAGATCTAATGACGGATATGTATAAACATACTCATACCGTTTAGACCTCATCAGAAGGCTGATAGTGGTAGGCTTCACATTTTTTAAATGGCAGGTCTTATGAGGCAAAGTACCTGACACAGAGATATGAAAAGGCATTGTATGTCTATGTTTTTAACAGAAAAAAACCTCAAACCCAAATCCAACCCAACCCCCCTAAAGCAATGAAGTGCTTAGTGCATGATTTCAATTCTCAGCCTTACAGCTATTACATTCCAGTTTGATGCAGTAAAAGATTTTGCTGAACCTAAACTAGTGAACAGAAAGGAGGAAATGTCTTTTCCCCTGCTTTGAAGCAGGTGGTGATTGTTTTAAATTATTAGTGATCTAAACTTGGCCACCATCCAAGATATGTCATGGATCTTAGGTCCTCAGCTCCAGAGTGAAAAGCACACACCCAAATATTTGATCAGCGCATATTCTTCCCACCTCACTGACAAAAACAGGCTCAGAGATGACAACACAGATTACAATTTTCTTTCAAAATCAAAGAGAATTGGAAGAATTAAAACCTGTTAAATCAGAAAGATCCAGTGTGTTTCTGGCAAACAGAAAAATTCCCCAGGGGTTCAAATTAAGAAAAAAACAAGTAAAGAAAAGGGCAACTCACAGCGGTGCATAGACTCTGCCTGTTACATGGATTTACTTGTGTGTGTTTGATTGCCTGCGAGTTTTGCATCTTGTACGTTATTGTTTATCAAAGACCAATCAACGAGAAGGGAGATTAGAGGGGATGAAGAAAGGAAAAGAAAAAAGGAGAGGAGGAGGAGAAATCTTATGCATATGTGAGGCCAAGGGATATTGCCTTTCAGGGTTCATGCACTGTACTCTCTAATTTTTATTGTATTTAAAAAGAATGTTAATGAGTATCAGAGTTAAAATGCAAGGTTTGATGATTTCAGAGAAAATACATTGCCCAGAATTAGCTAAGGCAATGGCCCCCAAGGCTTTTCTAGACCAGTGAGCCACCTTTAACCCTCAGCTGCCATGTGCCCTTTGAGGAACCTACCAGGACATTTTTCAAAGCAGAGCCCAGAGCAACTGTGCAAATTGCTGGAAAACTTCCTCCTGGCAAATCAGAAAAACTCCATGAAAATATCAGCATGGAATGCTTGGACACAGTGTAAGTTTGTGTATTTTTATGTTTATTATAGTTTATAGTCCATTTGTGGCTACCCATCCAAGGCTTTAGGCTGCTACAAAGCTATGTGCTATAGTTTGTGGACCACTGAGCTATGGAAGCAGTCCTCATTAAAGAACACCTGCCAGGGATTATTCATCCTTCAGAGTAACTCCCACACATTAAGATTCCTGTGGGTAGGAAAATATTAAAATAAAAATTTAAAAGGAGTGGATTGCTGGGAGGTGATTTGCTTCTGCACATTGGGCTAGTTCAGCTGATGATGTCAAGAAAGTTTGTTGTGCTTTACTACAACTTAACTCAGAATCTGGAAAGATGGTTCCTTCCTGAATCTGCTATTAAAGCTAATGTTCTGAAAGCTCATCCTACCTGGTAGCTCGGGCAAAGATGATGTTGGTTACGTATTAAGTTTGACAGAAGAAATGGACACAATGGCAAAGCCAGTTTGTAATTTCTTGCACCTACTGATTTTACTGGAAAGTATTTCAGGTGCATTTGTTTGCTTACACGAAACCAAATTTGTTTACATGTGTTCAATAACAACCTATTGTATATCTTACACGACAACGACAAATGGGAATGCACTAAAATTCCTGCCTACCCTGGTAGCTATATGGTTCTAGGACGTTCTTCCTATTTGGTGGTTATCAGATATAACGTTGTCCAACTTTAATGAGTAAGGACGAAAGAGGAGACATATGCAGGAACAGTTTTGGAGATCTGCAGATAAATATACCTGCAAATTTGGTGGGTATGGTAATACAAAGCATTAGGAAATTGGCCTACAGTCTGTAGCACCAGTTTGCTACTGCTGACCCAACATCCTGGCTATTCATGGGCCTCTTAATATAATAACAATGGTGACCCGAGATCCTTTCCTGAGAAGCATGAGAATGAAATCAAAATAGCCTCCCCATTGACTTTCCTTAATTTTGTGCATTTGCCAGAAGCCTAACATTTTGTGAGATATTGATTTGTGTTGCTGGCTCTCTTGATCCTTAATGATACAATACTATGTAAAACATTTTAAAGAAAAATGTAGTAATCTTATATTGGAACAAACTGTTCTGTCAATAAGTAGTGTAAGTACACCACAAAACCAACTCACCCTTAACATGACAGCAATTTCTTCAGTGACTTTTACGAGCTCATTGAAAGAACAGTAGCAATTTTATTCATTGTTTGGGGCTTACTACCCAATGTATAATGAAAGTGTTATGAAAATTAGAAAGTGCATGTAACACAGCTCTTTTGTAGTGTAAATAACACAACCATTTAAATTATACACATACTAGAATTATATTATACATGTATATGCTATACAAAATCCAGAGTAGACCTTTTACCAAACTGAGATGTATTTTAATTAGGAGAGTGGTAATGAGCCTTTAAAATCAGCCAGCACTGTATTTTGGTTTTAACTCTGAAATTCTGGGGCTTTATGAATTCATGACAGGCCCTCAGGGATCCATTTTCAAAGCACTGCACAGAATTTTAGCCATGCAAATCCCATTAAAATCAGTGGGAGACGTGGCTAAAACCCACACAAGGCTTTGGAAGCAACATGCCCCTTAATGTTATCTAGGCAGTGTTTTGGCCTCTGAATTTCCTTGCTTCCAATTTTTACAACTGAATTCAAAAGGAAATAAAATTTGCCATGGGGATGTGAGAATTTTAACAGGATGCAACCTCTTTTTGTTCCAGAGTAGTAGTTCTGATCTATCAGCTGCAACAACACATGGTCAAGGCATTTTTTGTCTCTGTTTTACAGGCTTAATTCTGCTGTGTGATTAAATGATTATACTATGCAACGATGTAGCTGACTTTTCCAATATATATATAATGTAGTTCTCAGCAGATTATAATGCCTCTTAATAAAGTCTTTGAATTGGGTAAACCAGAAAGTGATGATTGTATTTGACGTCATACTCTGGTACCCTGAGTGGTACACTATCTGCTGCCAGGCATTTCAGAAAGACCCAACACACAAATGCGCTATAAAAGCTACTGGTCGGGTACCCTCAGGTAAGAGCAGTAGCTGATGAGCATGAGCTTTAGGCAGGCAGGTCTTCCCTGGTTGCCTGAGTTGCAGGGAAACCAGTGAGGATCTGCAGTAGGGCAGAGACAGGCAGACATGAGCTTGCGATCACGTTGCACTACCAGGTGAGAGGGATGACTTCAGTCTCTGTTTGAAGCAGATTTTGCTTTTCTGAAGCAAAATTAAACTTTCTCTAGACTGTGTATCCATCACAAAAAGTTGAATATAGAAGTAAAAAAATAATACGTCCAAAGAGGTTACTCTAACAAGTGCTATGTTCTTTATTCAGATTTGATTTGCAGTCAGTGAAGCAGAAACTCTTGATTGCGGAAGTTGTTTGATGCTGACAATAACAGGGGAATCCCAGCTCTGCAATACGTGTGTGTAGGGACATGTAAAAGAACAAGGGCAATCTGAATGATGAACCTGTTTATCAGTAGGGCAGGTAAAAACAGACCCCAAAGTCCAGCCCCAAGCAGAAACAGTACCAAATCACACCATTTTTGTGACCTGTAAGTCCAGGCGTCTTGGTTTATTTAAAGAAGTCCCCCTCCGCTTTCCATACCCACAACAGGAGGCAGGACTGCCATTAAAACATGGCAATTTAACAGAATTTCTTTGACGGGCTGAGTGAGATGTTTTTGCTCTGCAGCTCACCTGGGACTGCGTCGCAGAGGCACTCTGCCGCTGGGAGATGATGTTTTGGGGCCTTCTGGACTTAACGCTTGCGTTGTTCTGAGAAGCCCATGTACCACTACACGACTCATATTTAGGTTTGGGTTTGTTCTGAGATTCCGCAAGGGGTTGTGCCAGGAAGAGCTGCTGCGCGGGGCGCGGGCTGCCCGCCCCTCCCCGGCCTTGCGCTAGGTGGAGCTGCAGCCCGCTCCGGGACCCGCGGCGGGACCCGCCGCCCTTTGTCCGCCGGCGGAGCCGAGCTGGTC
>JAOEHY010048751.1:41862-53526 GCA_025447955.1 Psilopsiagon aurifrons
GGAGGCGGCGGGTCCCCGCAGAGCCCCGCGGAGCCCCGCAGAGCGGAGCATCGCTCCTTCCACAGGTTGCTTCACAAATTGCATCTGCCCTTAACCACGAGGAACAAAAATCCTTTACCGCCGGGTTTGGGTTTATTTTATATATATATGCATATATATATTTAAAATTGTTGTTTCAGCAAAGCTTAAAATAGGTTTTCCTCATTATTCCACCCAATACTTTAATCTCTGTACTAAGACTTAAGAAAAAAAAGGAGAAAGAAAAGATATTTAAAATTAAAATGGCACTCCAATGTAATTTGCTGTGCAATTGTTGGGAGATGTCTTTAAAATTGAGAGACATAAAACTGCATTGCTTTATCTTTCTGGTTTTCTTAATTCCAAATAGGGTGATATGTTTACCCAAATTATCTGACAACACCATGATAATGAATTTAAACTTTGGGTTCCCCCTCCCCAGTTTTATCTTACTAAATTGTCCAGGGAAAAAATTGTAAATAAGGCAAGTGCTTTTTCTATTTTTTTCCCCCTCTTCGTATGTGCCTTTACTTTTTTCTACACTCTAATGACATTTGGCAGGCTCAACTGTGTAATGCTTGACTGGTTTTATTGTTGTCTGCTCCCAGTGGGGAATAGTTGACACTGCTCTCTGTTTTCAATTGATATCCATTTTCAACAATATTGCTTTCTATTAGATTCCTGCACAGTTTGTGCCAGCCAAACCGAACATTTACCATGTTGCCCTCAAAGCCTTAAATCAACAAATGTTAAAATAGGTAAAATATGCATGTACTATCTGACATTTTCAAATTATTGTTTTGACTATTTTTCACAACAAATGAATCAAGCATTAAAGATGCAGTTTTGTCACTTAAGGTAACTCAGATTGATTTTGAGGTTTAAATGACAGCATTAGAGGGTGCACGAGAAGAGGAAAACCTAATGTACTTATCTGCATTTCATTAGCTTCTATGATCACTTCTCTGAAAGAAGACTCACAGATTTATATTGATTGTCATTTCCAATCTTTGTGTTGAATGACATTGTTCCTCATATAATCTTATTAATTTCAAGTAGTTTGCTCATGTAGTAAAAGACTCAAATCAACCCCTGGAATTCTGAGTTAGCCCTTGAGCTTAGCAGCTTTTCTGGGGCAGACTTCTGTTTCTTGTCATCGCTTTCATGGCTTGGTGTCTGCCTGCATTTCCCAACTCTCCGGCCCTGCACTGCCTCCATTCCTTTCACCAGCTCTTTTCACCTCTGACACCTGTTTATCAGTTTCCCACAGTCACCTCAGAAGCTTCCTCGTTAACAGTACATCTTTCTAATTTTCAGTCACAAGTCATTTATTACGTGCAATTTTGTCTCTGCAAAGCCCAGTTTTAGCAGTGCTGCTGATTTGCCTGAAAATTACGGTGGATCAAGTAGTGAAACACCGTTTGTGTACCTTCCTAGAAAGTTTTTTGAGAGAACCTCTTCTTTCTCCTTCTCCTGCACCTTCTGCCTCTTCTTTGTCATCTTTGTTTTCATCTTAATCTTTAGGAGCTGTCTATCTTGTGCAAAGGACCTTTGAAATTTGGCAAAAAAGGGGCTCAAAACAGAGGGAATGGTGCTGATTCTTTTCGCTGTGCTCCTTTCCACCCCTTCCATGAGGTCAGTTAGAGCTTTGAAAATTTTATATTCCTGACTGGAGTCTGGGGTCATGATGTTGCAAAGACTGAACATGAGGGCTGAGAAGGGATATGCCCTTGCCATCAGCCGAGGAGCAGCAGCAACAGCAGCTCAGGCTGCAACAGGAGCACCAGGACAGAGTCTCTGTGGCAGGGGAGGAGATGGACCCTATCAACACTCCCTGCAAGCAGAGCTGGACTGGATCTCCCTTTTCCATCATGAGGGTGGAGAAAAGTACAGTTTGACCAAGACACCTCTCAAGTCATTTGAGGCTTTGAGACAGCCTTTCTCCATCCTTCAGCACAGAGACCTAAGACTTTTTCCCCCTGCAATATACTATAATTAGCCCTGCTGCAACCTGATTTAGAAATCTAAGTAAACTTGTGTGATGTTGAAGTTGATTTAGGTTTATGTGAGCTACTTGTTTTAAACTTTCTTAGCAAAACAACCACAACAGAAGGGTGCCAACTATATAAGAAAATCTATGAAAGGATTAAATTCAGCAAAAACTGTGAAGAGCCCCAAAATTAGGCAAAAGAAGCTGTGGAAATTTCTTTGGCCCCTTTGTGTGCATAATGTTTTGTTGTAATTTTGATCAAGTAATAATATTCTCTCTAATTCATAGGTGAAATGCTTTCTTCGCTGCACAGGATGGATTGTGTTTGCTGAACTGGTAGTTATTCGATATTTTGTTTTTCTCCATCAGTCAATGCATGACCCTAGGCTTTATTTACCAAACACCATCCAAGCCCTGCACTTAATACAGAATTATTAATTTCCTCCTGGGCTGTTCTTTTACTCTCCTCATCAACAGCGCTTCACAATGGTTAATGGAGTTCTATATTTGGCCTGTGGCATAGGACTTTCAGTTTTTCTCAAACTGAGTGTGTGATATCCTTTCTTTCCCTGATATTTATTACCTTTCCATAATGGCACAGATGTGCAGAGGTCTGTTCATAAATTGGCTACATCTCCTGTGTGGATCCCTTAAGCCCCTGAAGTCCTGGAAGTGAAAAGCCAGCTCTTCCCCAGTGCCCCAGTGCTTCAGGTTGGGCAGAGGATCCCCTGGAGCAGAGCTCCAGCAGCTTTCCCTCGGCTGCAGCCCCTTCGCCCCTGCTCAGTGGTGTAAAAAGGATGAACTGTGCCATTCCCTTGTAATCTGTCTGGATGATTTGTGTTGTCAAAGCTCATACAGTGTGGAAAATGCATTCAAATATAACACATGAGCTGTCAGAAAGAGCTACCAGTCTAAGACAAAGAATGTACAAAGGAAAAGGCACACAGTGGAGCAGAGATGATAAGGCTTAAAAAAAAGTCAAAACCTCAAAATCTTTCAAGACATGAGACTCATCTTTCCTTAGGGCAGTCAGTCCTTAGGGCAAAATTCATTTGTTTATGACTGTGTTAGAGAAACCCCAAGTTTTCTCTTCTGGAAGTTAAATGGGAGCCTTTGGCTGAGACAGATGTGTGGAGCGTATTTTCACCTTAGTTCCTTTTGAAGGAAGACAGTTTATCATCACAGTCAGCAAGTCAGGTGAAGACCCTTCTCTTGAACAGAGCAAAGCAGAGAAGCTCTACACTGCTGTAAATCAGCATAGCTCAAGGAGCTCAAGCCTTGGGTTTTCACCTGTCAGAGAGAAGGCTCAATACTTTCACTTGGTGGCATAGTGCTTTTGTGTCTGCTCCAGCCCTTATTCAGGCACTGATTAAATTTGTTTAATTACAATGGTAACCAACCACAGCATCCCAAGGTACCCCCAACCACCTGTGAAATCCAGCGTATCTTGTAGAAGAAAGACATACACACAAACATTGCAGGGACAAGATAATGTTGCCTGAGAGCTGGTTATTTTGTGAGATAATATTATGGGTAGTGATTGCCTGGTAGATAATTCTGTGTGAAAGGGTATTTTTGTCATACTTGTGTTGCTTTTTTCCTTGAGTAGTCTGAAAGCTGGAATGTATTGAGTTTCCAACATAGAAAGAACTGGATTTTAAGTGACTCCACAAAAAAAAAAAAAGAAAACAAAAAAACCAAAAAAACCCAAAAAAACCCCAAACCCAAACACGTAAATCACAGCATTCATATGAGAAAGGATGCAAAGGTAATTCTGTGATTACCAAGGTAGTTTCCACTTTATTAAGTGAAGGAGAAAATAAAGCTTTGTTTTGTGGTTCCAGTTTGCTTTTAACATTAACTAGAAATGTTCACCAGCTGACAGGAAGAGGGGTATAGTAGATTGCACAGCCAAGGTATGATTGAAGACATGTAGGCAGGGAGCAACTTGGGAAGCATTGATCACAATCTCATTAGGTCTGAGACTGCAGCAAAAATGAATGCTAAATGAGGAGAAGGAGAACAAAAAGATGCTGGAATCAGACTTGCGTTTCTCCAGAGGATGAGCTACATGTTTGTAAAAAATCAAACACGCTGAGGAGTGGGACTAAGGGAGCAGAAAAGTCCATGAACTAGAGAGTAGAGAAAGAAAACTGTGTGGACTGCTTCTCAGCTAACAAGGAACGTATCAGGAAAAGACAAATGTGCTGCTAACAAAGGAGTTTCACACTGAGGTTGAAGAAAAAACAGCAATCTGATGGGCAAGTTAAATAGTTGGAATGGAGAAACCATGTGGTTCAAAGAGCTACATGCAAAGTGAAAAGAGAGAGAAAAACAAAGGTAGTGTGCTAAGTAAAAATAGCCAGAGAAATCAAGCTAATTAGTATGAAGCAAACAAGCATGCCAGCCTCGCTGAGCCCAAGAGGAGGATGGAGAGGAGAGGGCAGGTAAGAGGTCAAATGAGCTCTTTGCTATAGTATTCATTTAACAAGATGAAGGTCACATCTCAGAAAGTGTGATAGATTCTTCTGGATGGGGAAAGTGAAATGTCATCAAGAATTATGGTTATGTCATAGCAGTACTCTCATAATCTTGACAAGCCTCCAGTCAGTCCTTGCTTAATTAGTAGGCCTCATGTTTCTGAAGGGGGAAATATAATCAGAAAAGCTAGCTGAAGAGATGTAGCACTTCTGAGGAGGTGCATGCTGTTCTCCTCTTTGCATTTTCCCATCTCCTATGCATCAGCCACAAAATTTTAAATTGCCCGCGAGAGCAAGAATTTGGTGGAAGAGGAGTGGCTTACATATTTAGTCTACATCATCTAATGTCTCAGTAACTGCCTGTTATTGTCGGAATATAACAAAGCACTTACTTACATGCATACATTCTTCTAAGCATACAAATAGCTCTGCTGGAGTCAATGGAATTATCCTGATACTTAAACATTTTCTCCAGGATTGTATTAGGGAAAAGCTATATGCTAGTGTAGCCAGTCACAGTAAAGTAGTGTACTTCCAAATGTGCCAGACCTGTAGCAGAAGGTAAGCTGGGGACACTCTGTTCATGGACAATGCACCCAAGAAGTCTCTAATGGGAGCTCATTCTTCCTCAGGTGAAGAACTGTCCCATTCCTGCAGTTGTGATTTTTGCAATTAGCACAACTGGACAAAAACTCTCTTAATGCCTTACCCATGCTGTGGTGATATGATTGAGCTGATGAAGAGCAATAAGGTTCTTTACAGTTGTTAAAATATGTTGAAACTTAAATAAAACAAGGCTGATGGCTGGAAAATGCTAACAATCCCCCACCCCCTTCACACTCTGTGAAGAAGCTATTCTCAAGTATTTAACATTCACAAGTAAGATCAGATGGATTGATATATTCTTGGAGAAATAACTATGCGTATATTATGTTTGGCATATTTTAGTCTGGAGAAATGCAAAATAACAGTAAATTTTCCAACAAAAGAGAAAACTCTGTGAAGGATGTTACATACTCCAAACACATACCAGATGAATACTTTTTGCCATTTTTTTGAAGTCTTGTATATTTAGCATGGAAAGGGGAAGAAAGAAAAAGATAGAAACTGATAGAGGCTTGGAAAACCTTGAATAGCCTGTCAAGAGCTCTTACTGATGAAAGTTAAAGGCAACACTTGTAAAAATGAATTGCATGTGCTATTTTTTATACTGCACACGGTTTAATAGTGGACCTCAATCTATTTTATGAGACAAATACCTTAATATATATGATTTGCAAAAAGAATGCAATGTTTACCCAAATAAGAATAACATCCTCAGCTACATTTAGTGCTAATTTAAAATGACAAGGGCTATCAATCCTCAAACTCCTCAGTATAACCTAATCACCAGCTGGGGTCAGGCCAACATTTGCTTTCTAGTAAAGTATTGTAGAAATAGATGAATTGCCCTGCTCTCTAGAGCATTCAATATTGGCTGCTGCTGAAATCAGAAAACCAGCCTTGAGGAAGCATCACATCTTGTGCCTTTTTCATTATTTCAGCTATTCATTTAGTATGTCCTTAGCTGCTAATATTTTTAAGCGTGCCCCTTTCCATGCTTTCTTATAAGCCCATGAGTTTAGAATCTGTAATTTACTGTTCTAACCTCCAAAAGACCCTGGAAAACAAAATCGGCTCACCAATGTCTTTTTACCTTAGGTATACAAATTTGAAGAAAATAAATAGGCTGAAGTTAATTGCCAGTACAAATAAGAAGTTTGGAAAGATTATTGTTTTCAGGAAATGAAAAGAAAATTACCTGAGTCAAAAGCAAATATTGAGTATGGTAATAGACTTCCTGATGAAGAAAAATCTCTGGTCATAAATAATTACTATGATAGAATTTAGCTTTGTGCTTTGTTTTTTTTTCTAAATGGATACAAACTTCATGCCTTTAATACAGTTTTCACCATTTTTTATGTTTTCTTACTTAATAATAGGAATGGTGTCGTTTAGTCATTGATTAGTTTACTGATTTTTCCATTTGTCTAAGAAAAAAGTCACTGGAGATGCAACAGAATGAAACTGTCCACAGTTGTCTGAATTTTGGATCCTACATATTTAAAGAGATCTGGTTTGGGTCCCTTCCAAAAGCTTCAGAAGGGGGCTGCTTTGGGGCAGACAGAGCAGACATCCAACTCTGAGGGAAAGATGAAGTCACTTAGAAAAGTTTCTCACACTGGACATCTAACTTGTCATTTTTAAAAACGCAGCTCTGCAGACACAAGCACACTGTGTAGTTCCATTTTATTTTTTTTTTTTTTTTTTTTGCTACTAGCTAGAAAAGAGAAAAATGATTTTACCTTGTCATAAAAAAATGGACTCCTGAGTTGTCCACTGGGAGGTGATGGATGAGTGTTCGCCATTCCACCACATTCTCACGAGGTCTCATAACATAATACCACAGCATGGGAATTTTGGTATAGAACACAAATGTACATACATATAATAAGATCTGTCAACTGCTGCATAAAATCTTTCCAAAGAAATTTGCAGAACATCTTCAGCATGATAGTTTCTCAGTATTACTGTATGCAGTTTAAGCCTGCAATAGCATCTTTGAAACCCAAGACATTTTTTCCTCCTAAGTGCAGACCCTTAACTTAAAAAATGCTTATATTTTATTGTAATCACTGCCTTTATCCTGTTCTTAGTTTCCGCTGTCCCATTACTCTCTAGAGCAGTATGGAAAGATCTGTATGCTGCCAGAACTGGGGTACTGCAGGACCGGATGTTTTTACTATCCTTTCACTCATCCAGTAGAAAATATGCAGTATGTTATAGTTGCCATTTTGGGTATTAGGTAAAATAACAAAGAAATTGTCAAATGGAGCAATTTTCTCCCCTTCCTGCCCCAAAGCATTTGCTCCTAGAATTATTTATTTCCTCAATGACTACAGGTGTGAATTGAAGAAATAACCCTCTATGTGAATTAATTCATGTTCCATGATGTGTTAACACTGGGCACTCCTTAATCAAATTCTTGTCTCCCTGAACTGTGACTGCTAGAGCTTGTGATGTGAATCATGATTTACGGTGTTCTGTAATCCTTCATTTAGATCCTTAAATTATTCTCAGGCTACGTCTCTGAAGTAAAATTCTTTGCTGCCTTGCTGGTGCTCTTCCTTTTCCAGATCTGTACTACAGTGTGTCAGAAAAGTTAGTTGTTTAAAAACTGACCTGGAGGGATGATGAAGACTTTCTGAGTTGTATGCTTCTGATGCCGCTGGGTCTGTCTGCACAGTACTTGGCTTTGCCGTGTTGCAGGCTTTGGATATTTGCAAGAAGTACATTTAGGTCCAGACTGGGCAAAGCAGTCTGAGAAGATCTTCAGGAGATGGTGGAAAAAAAGTTGCCCAGAAATTTCTTAGAAACCTCTCTTTTTTTCCCCTTATCATTTACCTCATTCCCGTCACCTCTTTGCAGGGCTCTCTCCACTAGCAAGGGAAAGGAAAACACAGTCGATTTCTCCTTCAAGCACCTGCTGGAGGCTGTGAGCCATTCAAAGAAATAACCCAGGATGTCATCAAGGTTACGTACCTTCAGAGTTATTGCCAGCACCTTGTGAACTATCCAGGGATTTTCACCCTGATGTCAGTCATAAGGCTTATTCTGTGACTGAGTCATTTGAAATCTTCCCAGGTCAGGCTGAGTTCCTGAGTGAAACTGAGCTCATGTTTTGAAAATGACCTACAGTGGTCAACAATAAAAAAAAATAAATAGTGCTTTTTTCATCAGGAAGGTTCGATTTGTGAATGCAAGACTAAACCAATGTGAAAATGGTGAAAAGGCCTATACAAACCACAGTGATCTGATCCTGCAGATGCCTTCCACATTTGTATATGCAGATATCTCAAATTTATGAAAGCTGGCATCTAAAAGAAAAATCTAAGTTTCTCATCAACACTTGTGCACATTCCATTCACATTGCAGATATATATTCTCTGAAATATATACTCTGAAATATATTCTCTGAAATATAACTGGAGACTTGTAGCTCTTGCTGTATCCATACATTTACCTATACCACGTCTATCACATTCAGTTCTTTTTAGATACCCTGCTTTGAGAGGAAAAATGATCCTGATGGCCTTTTTGTTACTTCAGAAACAACTTTTCTCACTTGGTGGATGCTTTGACCATTTTTCCAAGTCTTTTTTATCCAGTGGTTTTATTTTCCTTCAAAACTGTTGAAGGTTGAAGGTGAAGTTATCCTCTGTTGTATCTAATGTCTGCGGCTGTAGCTAAATATCCAGCTCTTGGATACAAGAAATGTCGTATACTGCCTCTGTAAATCCTATGGGACATCTAGGGCTGGCAATTCAGCCTGTGACTTCTCCCCAGGACCATCTCTCTGGGAGTAACAGCTTCTGTGGGCTCTTTTTCAAGCAGCCCTGGGATACAGGTCAGCTTTTCAAAGTGGTCATTCTGGCATTTTGTCCCCAGCAAAGGGGGCTATTTACAACGAAATATCCAAGAGTGTATCCAACCTCTTTTCTAGCTCACAAGGCTTAACACTTGCTTGGAATGTTATTCTTCTCAAACTGAGGGTTTCCTCTTCTATTCCCTCTGCTCTTAGGGAAACTGAAGCAGACCATCTACCATCCCTGCTGCCTTCTGAGAGCAAGGCCATTTTCCTAACCACAAGACAATTTCAGAGGCTTCTGTATTTACAAGGCTTAATGAAAGAGTCACCCAATCCCTTCACATTGCTTTAGGGAAAATTAGACCAGGACCGTTCCACTGCCTCAGGAACTCCTTTCACCAACCCCTGGTGAGGATGTCAAATCAGCCCTGAGCAGTTAATGATGCCGTAACAAATTCAACTCACAGTCTCAGGCAGTAATAAGAATTAAGCAGCTCCATGATTATCACGAAAGATTGAAAGTATAAATTTCTTGTTCTGTTAGAAAAGCAGACCTGGACTCTGGAAAAGGCCTTTGTTTAAAAAGAGAGGTTTTACAGTCTTTTCACCTCAGGGACTAAAAAGACTGGGAATCCTTTGCAGCCTGTCTGTTTGACAAATATTTTTCCAGGTGTGAAAAGTTGAAGTGTACCTGTCTTACAGAGAGTATGATGTGTGTTTTGTTTTGCTTTTTTTCCCCTTAGATATCTCTTTTTTTTCCACTCCCTTATAAGTGGGTGGCATTTTGGTGGAGTTTTTTTGAGTCTCATTTTGTAAGCCACATCTTCACATCTGGCAAAAGAGTGAGGAAAGGTGCACTTTAAAATCTGTGATGGAGAGTGATGTATCTTATCCGTGGTTCTCCACTGCAGTGTAGAAGGTGGCCACTTGTCAGTGCCAGTAGTTTTTCCTTCACATCCTGATACATCCACAGTAAATATTGGTTTGGGGCAAAGGATATGGAGGATGAGCTGCCTTTCCCCCCCGCAATCATGTGAGATTGCTCAAAGGTTTTAGCTTTCTGTAACCTGTTACTCATCCCTATAGTTGGTCTGCACTGGAAACAGTCTAGCTGGGAATTTTCCCTGGCTGTGAGAGCTCTGAGAAAGCACAGGGAGGGTACAAGAAAAACACATTGCCTCTTGCATATGTGAAGCTCCAGACGGGGAGCATCCTCTGTGCCTGGGATCTGGAAATGCAGTCTGTTTCAAAAAAGATAGAAAAATCACTACAGCTTTTCAATGGTCTTGTATTGCTCATGTTTCTTTTTCAATAATGCAAATATGCTGCTGTATCCTGGGTAGCGGTGTGACAGGGCATTCCCAGGGGTGGAGGTCAGGCTGTTGCTGCAGGCTGGTTGGCAGCCTTGCAAGGACGACCTTTAACATGCCCAATGCAACCTGGGCACGGAGATTGGGCACTTTCTGGTGCCCCCCCTGTACATGTTACGCAGCTAAGAGGAACCTTTGCATCTTCCATGCTGTCAGCACAACACTTTTCCCAAGCATCATATACACTCACTACAGGATTATAAAAAAGAAATTAAACTGGAGCCCATTAAGCCTGTTTACTTTCTGTGCAAATATTTTTAGCACATAGTTTTGTGCGCAGGAAATGCTGTAAACTTGAGCATTGCTGCTGGCTCCTTTGTAATCACTCTGCTGATTATGAATTGCTGCCTTTCGGCAGTTGCTGCTCGCATGGTTGTGATTTCTGCTGGTGGAAAGGTATTAGAGGGGAAAAAAATGGAAAGAAATGTGCAAATCATGGAGACCTCAGAACAATTAATGTCCTTCAGCAAAGTGGAGTAGGGTGCAAGATAAACTAGCCAAATCCAAGGCTTGTGGCAACTCTATGTCTGTCTATCTTCTCCCTCCTGCAAAGACTTTATCTAAAGGGGTATATGTGAAGAAATGAGACCAACCAGTTGGGACTTGATCACAGTATTATCGGAAGAAACTGTGTAGCCTGAGAGCTGGATTATAGATATCACAGCAAAAGTCTGTTCAAAAACAGGAGAAGAAAAAATATTAAGCTGTGAGATAAAACAAAATCATCCCTTTCCTCTGTGGGCAAAACGGAGATCTGAGAAAAAAACAAGAAGAAATCCCCATAGTTATATGATAGCTGATGTGTTTTATTTATTTTTATGGGATAATATAAAGCTTCATATAGTAAATGTGAGTATTATAGGATTTGGTTTGTTAGTATTTTCATTAAGAAGTCATATGTCTTAGAAGTTTATAACCTGTCTGTCAGAACTGGCATAAAGGCTTCTGAGCTTACTGTACCTTAACTCAGCCTGAGGCACTGACCCCTTCGGCTCCCTGTGAAACTGGGCTTTTCAGAGTCTGGCACTGGTGTGATGGGGAGCAGAATACATGGTACTGATGAGAATCTCTCAGTTGGAGTGGGGGAATGGACCTCATTGATTTGTTTCACAAAACCTGATTATCTGGGGGAGGTGAGGGCATATACTAATGGAAAACTTTACCCAATGGATTTCACACTCATCATAGAATCATAGAATAGTTAGGGTTGGAAAGGACCTTAAGATCATCCAGTTCCAACACCCCTGCCATGGACAGGGACACCTCACACTAAACCATATCACCCAAGGCTATGTCCAACCTGGCCTTGGACGCTGCCAGGGATGGAGCATTCACAACTTCCCTGGGCAATCCATTCCAGTGCCTCACCACCCTTACAGTAAAGAATTTCTTCCTCAT
>JAOEHY010048752.1:0-25911 GCA_025447955.1 Psilopsiagon aurifrons
CAGAGAAGCTGTGGCTGCCCCATCCCTGGCAGTGTTCAAGGCCAGGTTGGACACAGGGGCTTGGAGCAGCCTGGTCTGGTGTGAGGTGTCCCTGCCAAACACAGGGGGTTGGATCTACATGAGCTTTAAGGTCCCTTCCCACCCAAACCATTCTGTGATTCTGTATGAGCCATGTAGTGAAGTCTTTAATGCATACTCAGGGTTTTGCAGGCCTTTTTGGGTTGCTTAATTATTTTTTTTCAGAGTTTGACTAGGAATTGTTGTAACTACCCTGGGAATGCTCCTTTGCCCTGCATTTAATGTGTAATTCTGTAGAGTTTGCCTTAGCTACCCTGATGGGAAAGTGGATTGCCCATGACAAAACTCATCCTCCAAAATGCCACTTATCTCCAGTTCTGAAAGAGACTCATATCCTCTCCCCATGACACTGCCATCGTAACACTTACAAGCACCAGCCCATGCTGGGTTAAGACAGAATACAGCTCTTATTTTCCTCCTACATGTGGAATGTTTCATGCCTGTGACAATTTTGAGTTCCCTGAATTCAGCCGGTAAGATGGATAATGCTGCTGCCCAATGCTGACTGAAGTGTTGTGGGTGGAATGGGTCAGAGATTTACTCCCACATAAAGTACAGAAGAAAACAACATTTGCTAATCTGTTTTCTTACATGTGCAGAGTACAGCGAAGCAGAAAGCAGTGGCTTTACCTGTGTAAGGAAAACAAACTCTCTGAAGCACAGATGCTGAGTGATCTGGTTCTTCAAAAACAAACCCAAGAACCGTTATCTGTGCATATAACTCCTGCTGATGGCCATGAGGACAGCTCCAGTATAACTGTGTGACTGGAATAGGATCACTTTTAGAAAATCTCCCAAGTAATTTCATCAAACTGTGTGTGATTCAGCTGATAATTCACTATCTTTAGTACCTTCATGGCTATCAAGTTGTCTCTATCGATCTCTTTCTTCTGTTACACATAAGAAGATGTATAATATCAATGACATTTCTGACAAACCCCCTGCTTAAAATCCCAGTTAAATCCTTCTAACAGTGATATTCAGAGTGCTCTTAAGCTGGAAAACATCAAAGAGTTAATACACTTCTTTAATATATTTAAAATACCAGAAGCCTCAGTGCTGAGGACTACAGCAACAGAAATCATTCACAGCAAGCGCCCAAGCACATGTTGTCTGCTATTGCTTGACAAATAATTGTTATGCTTCATCTTCTTCTTTTTATATTCCAATCCCACATTCGTGGTAAAACCAATTTCTCATGACAATGCACATAAACCATTTTCAAACTCCCACTCTGACTCCCTCAATGACACAAGCATACTTCACCTCTCTATTGCCCGGTCTTGTATATTAGGGTTTAAAAGGTCCCAAATGTTCTTTCCCTTTGACCATCTTCATTTTCTTGCCTTTATTTCCTACAGCTGCTGCACTGTATGGTTTTTCTCAGCATGTTTCTAGCTGTGGTTATTTAGCAGGCAATGGAATATGTGAGCAATTCAGCTAAAACTTACTGCAGGCAATACTAATACTTCTTGGCTTGGACTTAGCGCAGGAACAGAGAGTGCTGGAGGCTTCTTTATGCTGCCTGCCGTAAAGTGTGGAGTGTGGCTTCAGAAAAGAGTTAAATCAATGTTCACTGCAGTGATTTTAAGAAATTGATCTTTATTCATCAGTTCAAAGCACTGAGCAGTCAGTCTGGATGAAGAATAAGGAAAGGAGGATGTACCAGATCCTCTGTTTTTAATTTAAGTTTTGGTGGTTTTGATGAATTTAATAAGTAGGTGTGTTGAGGGGTACAAATTTATATGTTTCTGCAGGATTTTGAGTTACTTCAGAGAACTGAAATGTGGAGGATTGAGTTACTTCAGAAAAACTATAGAAAATAGACATATACTGAAGGAATAGATCACATGCGGCGCATTACTGATGGTAAGTACTGCACAGCAGCACAGCTTTCCATAAGTACCAAGTATAGACCCACCCCACAGCATCATTACAGGCCACTTCACCACATTAAGCTGAAGCAGCTGAACCTTCCCCTGGGTGGGCAGCAGAGTGAAACCTCTGAGAGAAGGCAAGGCGAGGGCTGAAGGCAGCAGTCACCATCACCACTGCCAGGTAAGCTCTTCGGAGGCAGAACCCTACAGCCATGGGCACGGGTCCATGAGCCGTTAGCATGGAGCAAATAGCTAGGGCAAATCTGAGAGCTGCTTTCGTCTTGTGGCTGCTTGATGAGTTGCCACCTTGTGTTAGCATGGCTGGTGGTGTGAGAGCTGCTTCAGTAACAGTGGCAAAACCACCGTGTGCTTAGTCTGGTGTGAAGAGGCACTAAGAGCTGCTCTAACTTCCATTTCCATGTGCTCAGTCGTGATTCCTTGGCTTTTGCTCTTCTCCACTCTTAAAGGTGCCTGCTCAGGGAATGCTTTGGGTGTTATTAATGACTAAAACAAAGTCTTCAGGTTGGTACCTACTCGTGGCATCCAGCACTTCTACAAAGCATTTAAATCAAGTAAGATGTTTTGCGGTTGTTTGCACCTTAAGGTGCTGAGCAAATGGAATCCAAGTGTCATGACTGAAGGGCATTTATGTTGACATTGCCTGCTCCAGTATTCCAGTACTCCATGCATTTTCAAGGTTTCATGCTTCCTTCCCCACGTTATTTTTCCCTATTGATGTTCTGGCTTCTAGACCCCACTACAGCTTGGAGGGTTTCCTGTTTCCACTGACTCACTTACCAGAATACTCGGTGCCTGATGGTTTTGAATCAGATATATTCTTAATCATGTATTTAATTGCATATCCTGAATTTTCTTTGGAAGATGAAGGCAAGATAAACCAACTACTGCCGTTCTTCTCACAGATGAATTCATTCCTGGCTCTAACGCTGTTAGGTCAACACTGCTGGTGCTAAAAGGTCTGAATGATTAGTGATAACATGACTGGTATTTTAATTCAGCAGTGCGCTCAGTTAGAGTCCCTGTGCATGGATATTAATGCTTCATGGCTTTAATGACCAGAAACTGTGTCTAATAAGGTTATGCTTCTTTTCAATCCAGAAAATGGCATTTAAAAAACAAGCTATACCTTGTCTGAGAGGTCAAAGTTGTACTCAGATTACCTTCTGCATAGTAAGAAATGCAGAAAATGAATGTAAAAATGTAGGAGACAGATGGTAACAACTGGAGGCAGTATTAATGAAAACTGGGCTTCTGTGGTGAACGACGCAGCATCTGAACAGTAACATGGCACACACAGAATTGACCACGACAGTGAGAAGGTGTTGATAGTGTGTGACTTTGCTACAGACTTTACAAATGCTACCATGAGTACCTCTTTGTATTAGAAGCTTCAGCCAGCCCATCCTGATGTGCTGCAGGCACAAGTCAACACCTAAGGCCACAGCCCAGCAGCATAGTCAGCACATGGACTCATCCTGCTTGCTCACAGGAACTCCACCGAGTTTCCAGCTCTACTGTACCTTTCCAGCTTAGCCACATTGCAGCAGAAGAGGTGCAGTGCCATTGCTGCACTGCTCCTTTTCACAAGATCACAGAACCATTATGCTTGGAAGGGCCCTCTGTAGATGACTCGGTCCAACCCCTGCCAAGCAGGGCCACCCAGGGCAGGACACAGGGACGTGTCCAGGTGGGTTTGAGTGCCTCCAGAGAGGGAGACTCCACCCCCCCCATGCAGCCTGTTCAGTGCTCTGACACCCTCAGTGTAAAGAAGTGCTTCCTCATGCTAGAATGAAACCTGTTGTGTTTTAGTTTATGGCCTCTGCACCTCCTGCCCTGCTTCTTGACCATTTCACCACACCTTGTTTGATCTCAGACTGCACCCTTCACTACCCCTGACCTGACTTTTGGGACTCAAGTTCTTCAGATGGGAGACTTGAAGATGGAAGGACTTATTCTTTTAGTACAGATAGCTTTTCTCCACCCCATCATGACTCATGATTCGTTTTGGATGTAAGTAATTCACAAAGTTAAAAGGAGCAAACAAAAAGTTTACATAGCCACCCTAAGCAAAAGGAGTTATTTCTTTACAGTACATCAGAGAAAAATGGGACCAAATGGTCTAGTATGAAGTGTCCCTGCCCATGGCAGGGCATTGGGACTGATGATCCTTTCCAAGCCAAACCATTCTATGTTTCTATAAATACAACCTGTGCTCTCAGGGAAAGTAAAGACTCACAGATATTTGGGTATTCACAGAGCACAACTGTGTTCTACAGAGCTGGGGATTTGCTTTAATAGCAGTGGGATTTCTGATGTAATCACACTGTCTAATGATGCTACCAAATACTGGCCTGTGCAGTGAGCCAAAGTGACTCACTGGCAAGTTAAACAAAAGGAAGGGAATGAAAATGCACATTCACCAACCACCCCATTAGAGCACAGTGGTGTAGGGCACTATTAATATCTCAGCACACACAGAATGAACAGGCTTACCCAAAGCAGTTTTATGACCTCAGTGTTTTTGTGTGCTTTAGCCTGCAAACCAAACCCTGGTCCTGGAGCTGCCATGCCCTGCTCACTGCTTCTCATGTGGCTGTGCTGGCTGCCATCCACTCCACAGCCCTTGTGTACCTATTCATGATCACCAAGGGCATCCCCTTTCCAAGACAGCAAGAGCAGTTTCTTCAATAAGCCAGTGTCAAGAAAGTATCACCTATTTGTCTTTAAAGACCTGCTTTTTAACTATTTATACTGAATTAGGAAGTGATAGATGTTGTGTGTTGCAGGGCTATTAGATGTTAAAAGAGGCCATAAACCATTTGTTATTCAGTCCCTTAGCCTCTAGAACAATCTGCAATATTTATTCCTTTGATGAAAAGTCCTTTCTTCTCTGATCAACTCTTTGTAACAGCAACAACCATATCCTCTGTGTGATCAATAAATAATGAGGAACTGATTCCCTTGTAACCACAGTGGCCCTAATGCTGCAACCCCAGTGGTTTCAGCATCATTTCTCCTGATTTACACTGGGGAAATGAGGTCAGGACCTTTTTTGCTCTGGCAAATAAGAGAAAGCTCTTCCTTGGCTGTCCCTAGCAATTGCTAACAAACAGGGGGGCACGCTGACTGGCCATGAAATCCAGAGCTGAGGAGGCTGGAAGTGCTCCTGCAGCCAGCTACCCGTTATCCTCCCACCACAGGAGCTGCCTGACTACCCACATCTCTATCCCCAGGCTGGAGAAGGACTCGTGACAGCATGGGATTACCTTGAGGTGCAAACAAACCAAGTGACTCCCCGCAGCGGAGCTATAAATTAGGCTCTGCAGCCTGCCAGCATCACCTGCCTGCTGGTAGCTTGTAAGTAAGTCAGCTGCAGAGCAGGGTTAATATTTGCCTACATGTCTCAGGCGGGCGGTGTTCTGAAGATGGAATGTGTTACAGAGTAAGTCATCATTAAGCCTTTACGCTGGCATATTTACTCACCTCCAATAGCTTCCAGAGGTGCAGAAATGCAATTAAACCAGACGATATCTATAGCTGTTTGCCCTCTGCTAACACCTCATCTTCTCATGAATTGATTTAATGCCTGCGCTCGTGGTGTAACATACGCTTGCTGTGTTTCACAAGTACCACTTTGCTGACCTGATTTCTGCGTACTGATCCTGCCTGTTTCTTTGTCCTTTTGGCTGGTATTTTTCTATTGTATCTGCCAAAATATACAGAAGCTTGCCAGAGTCTCAAAGGCAGGGTGGCTCAGCCATGGCTCTGAGTGTTTCAGTAAGTAAAACGGGCTGTGGGGTTGGAGTTTCTGGGCAGTAAAAGTATCCTTCCTTACACTGCATCAAGAGATCATTAAACCCAACCTTTAGCCCTTTTGAGTTCAGTGGTTTAGAACAGAGATGGGCAAAGTGCAATCATTTCCATTTGCTCTGGCTGGAGAGGTTTTTTCCCTTTCCTCATGATACAGCTGTTGCAGTTTGCTTTTTTCTTCAAAGGCAATAATAATGTTCCAGCCTTCACCCTTGTTACTGTTTGTCATTATCCCTTACAGGCATCCCTGTATTTTTGTTACAGGCACTATCAAAGGAAAAGAAACCAGGAGGAGATGTGTGTGTGTGTGTGTCAGCTCACTGCAAGGAAGGCAGGTTGCTGCTGGCCTTTCACATCATTAATATTGGAATAAAGAATTACATGAGAAGGAGCGTCTCTGGCACAGAACTCAACGTGATGAAGAGAAGATGTTATTTTGAGAGGTGCAGTCATGTAATTTATTACCCTCTGACAAGCTAAGCTGTGGTTTTTCTCTGATTATAAAAAACTTGGTCATCACACACTAATTCACCCCATCTCTAAACCCATTACACTGCACAGACAACTGTGCCACACCATCAGCTTGGGCTGGGAGAGAAAACCTGTCCTTCCCCAAGGTGACATTCCCTCTTCCCTTCCTCCTCTCTTCCTCCTGAAAGGATTCATAGGAAGCACAACCTAGAGCCGCACTTGGCAGCAGGAAACAGGGACATTTATATTCTGGATAAACATACAGCCTTTCTGACATGGGCACTAGCACTAATTGGATGTGGCAGTTCAGCCTGCTTCTGGGTCTGCTCTTTACCTTAGCAAACTAGGACTACCAGGGTTAGCAGCCCCTGGCACCCAGCCCTGCATATGCAGAATGATTACCAACTTCAATGTTTAGGGCTGGGAGAGCAGGAACCAGTTTGGAAGCGCTGGGTGGAAGAAAGAGGTTTGCACTGTTATCGGTGAAAAGCACAAGGTTGTGTTGTAGAGCACTCTGTTAGATGGCTATTTTAGGATGAGATGATCTGCACTCTGTTGCCAAGGCAGCCAAGAAGCCCCCAGCATCCTGGCCTGGATCAGCACCAGTGCGGCAGCAGGGCCAGGGCAGGGATTGTGCCCTGTGCTGGGCTCTGGTGAGGCTGCACCTCGAATCCTGTGTTCAGTTCTGGGCCCTCACTGCAAGAGAGACACTGAGGGGCTGGAGCGGGGCCAGAGAAGGGCAATGGAGCTGTGCAGGGCCTGGAGCACAGTGTGATGGGGAACGGCTGAGGGACCTGGGGGGTTCAGATGGAGAAGAGAAGGCTCAGGGGGACCTGATCGCTGCCTACAACTGCCTGACAGGAGGATGGAGTGAGGTGGGGTCGGTCTCTGCCCCAAGGAACAAGGGACAGGACAAGAGGAAACGGCCTCAAGCTTGCCAGGGGAGGTTTAGACTGGAGATTATTCCTCCTTGAGAAGGTGGTCAGGTGTTGGATCAGGATCCTGGAAGTATTCACACACCATGTATATGTGTGCCTCTGTGTCACTGGTTAGTGGTGGCCTTGGCAGTGCTGGAGAACAGTTGGACTGGATGAGCTTAAAGGTCTTTTCCAACCTGGCTGATTCTGTGATTCTCCGAGATGATGTCAATTTTACTCAGACCTATCACAAAGGTGGGTCTCACACAGATTCATGCTGTGCAGCGTTGTTTGCATCACTGCCTCACTGCGAGAGACTCTATGAAGTCCCACTGACACAGCAGGACAGCGCAAACATTGCAACACTTGGTCAAGACATCGCTCTGCTCTGTGCTATATACAGAGCTGGCTTGCCGAGCCCTGCAAGGTACAGTATGGCTGACCTGGTGGGTTTGCTCACCACGCCACAAGGCCACTAGTTTGAAAATTAACTACTCACATTCAAAATGAGGTAAGGGCTGGTCTACCCTCTTCTGTGTTTGTAAAGGACTGAGAATTTTGTCTCTTCTTTTTTTTCTTGCCCAGCCACATATATCTCAAAATAGTTTTTGTTGAGTTCTCAAAATACTCCTGTAGAAACCTCCCCTGGGAGTTTAGGAAATAAATAGCTTATCCTGGACAGACTATTTATTTCCAAGATGTTTACTCGTGCAATCCATGTGATTGTAAAGTGCCTCCATTTCTCAAGCTCTCTTTCAGTTCCTTAGGGGCACATAATTTAAACCTAGCAGCCTTCCCCATATACTGCCAGACTGTTATTCCTAAATATTGAACTGGTAGATCCAATTCTCTATTCATACTGCAATTATTAATGCAGCAATAGAGGATGGTTTATGATTAAGTTTGAAATGCTCAGACTCCCTGGAACCACAGGTTCAAATCCCGGCGAGATCAGCCCTTCACCCCTCTGTCTGTGCTAGAGGCACTCTACAACCTTAGGTCACCCACATAAAGCCCTGACATTAGATCTGTCTGATCAGATCAGCTTAGATTTCAATTAAAGGTCTACAGGTCATGCTTTGTCCAAAAGGGCTACCCCAGTATTTGTGCCCATGCTCTCTCAATCAGTAGAGTGATAGCAGCTATTCACTGCCATCCAACACAGAGCTGGCTTACAATTCAGCTTGCTTGCTGCAGTCCAGCTGCTTTCCCTCTGCTGACAAAAACTACATTGCTCCACCTGAACCGTGCTGTTTTCAACCCGTGCAGTTCCCATCCAAGAGCTGGTATTTTGAAACCACTTGCTTCAAAATAAACTGCTTCCATTTCCAGTTGTTAGCTGCAAACACCATGAAATTCAGACTGCAGTAAAATAACCTTCAGTTTATTCTCACTCCTCTTCAACAGAAGAGTTTTTTCATGGCAGATTTAGTATTTGTTTTCTCATTAATTTTTGGGGGTAGGAGAAGCAGTGAGAAAATAAAATCAGGATGGCAACAGATACACTCCATCAACATCCATCCATCCATCAACACACATCTCTCTTCTGACAGATCCTCAATCTGCCTTTAGCAGCCATGTGAGGCCAATTAACCACCTGATGTATTTTCGTCATTGAAATGGGCAGCAAGCAACAGAGATTAAACAGCGAGAAACAGAGCATATAGGTAATTGGGCCAGCCCATTTTTCCTATGATTACTTCTTCAAATGTTTCTATGTAGTGATTTGTTCAGTTAGCAGCTGAAAATACTGAAAAGATGCTAAATGTGTGATTTAGAAGTCTCTGCAGCAAAGGATGATGGGAGGCTCACAGGGCTATAAGTGATGTAGCAGCTGAAATCAATTCACCTGAGTTGCAGAGGAAGGTAGTGGAGCCCGGTAGATCTGGTAAGCTTGTTTTTTCTTGTTACTTTCTGAAGTTATTGCAAGATGGGTTCTCCACAGTAGATTCTGGTATTTTTTAGCAATTAATCTTTCTCTGATGGTTTTTAGATTTCTTCCCTCTGTTGTCTATAATGGCTTTATTAATACAACAGATTAGAACAAGTTTATTGTTTGTATATAAATGTATCTCTAAGGCACAGGAAAGGAAAAAAGCCAACTTCTTTTGTTTCCCTTAGAAGTCTTGGCTGAAGGCATTCTTTTAAAACTAACTTTAGAAAAATAGCTTTTAATTGACCATCTAAACTTTAATGAGTAAGGGGAAGGCATCAAAATGTAGAGCTGAGAATGGGCTTGGAAAGGGGTGGTTGCAAGCTCATTCTCATTCCCTTTCTAAGTTCAGTCATACAGGCTTTCTAGGTAAGTCTCTATGATAAAGAATAAGGGAAGTCAATCTGGCTAAAATAGCAAAGGAAAAGGCAGCTTGTGTAAGCTGCTTATAATGTGTCACACAAGCTAGCACTGCTGAGGTGTGAGGGGAGAAATGTGTATCCAAGTAAAGTGATAATGGTGGTTCTCCTTCACCTCCAGGAGAACAAAACCACAAAGCACCTGTCTCTTCCTGTTTAGAAGAGTCAATGCTCTGCCTCTTGCCTCCTGCTCCTTAGAAACATAAGTGGCTGTGAAACTCTAAGCTCAGGCTCTACACAGGTGCAAAATGTTGACATTGAATGCTTTTTGCTTCAGCAGATATATCCTCTTGTAACCCCTTCGTTGTTGTCCTATTCCTCATCCCAAGCCCCCACCAAGGGCTTTGATCTATGTGGCTTAGAATATGGGCACTTAAAACGCACTGCCTGGTTGATGAGCTTCATGTGGTCAACTTGCATGAAACATCTGAACTGCTGCATCAAAACAGAACTCAACAGTTACTAGAAGTACTTAACTACTTGTCTAATTAAGATATTTATCTTCAGTGTACCTTAAACTAAATACATTTCTCTTGGGCTTCTCCATGTATATGAAGTTAAGTTCCTTGTTGAAGTTAAGTTCCTGGTAAATGGGGAGGGGGAAATGCTATTAGCAAAACCAACCTTGCCATTGTCATAAATTCACTTGAAAACAGATCTGTACAGAACACAGTTGCTTTAGGACCAAAGTTTAACATCAGCATGACTAAGCCAAATGACCAAGTAAGAGGGAACGAGAGGCTTGTGAGCTCCCTCTTAACAAACTAAGAGAAACAAAATGGCAATTGAGTTGAGGTGCTTGCTTGAATCCAGAACTTCTCCACATGTCTATATAGAGCACTTAACAGATTGGTGTTATGCCAGCCCCTCTGGCATCTAACAGTTTTCAGCTGTCTGCCCTGGGTTAACAGCTTGCAACACCAAAGTATATTTTTCTTTTGTATACTCAGGAGGAGAAATCACTATCTTAATAGCAGCCTTCTAATATCTGAAGGGGGCCCAAAGGAATGCTGTAGAGGGACTCTCCATCAAGGTCTGTAGCAACAGGATAAGGGGTGATGGGTTCAAACTTAAACAAGGGAAGTTCAGGTTGGATATAAGGAAGTTCTTTACTGTAAGGGTGGTGAGGCACTGGCACAGGGTGCCAAAAGAATCCTCCATCCCTGGCAGTGTTCAAGGCCAGGTTGGACCGAACCTTGGGCAACCTGGTCTAGTGTGAGGTGTCTCTGCCCATGGCAGGGGGTTGGAGCCGCATGATCTTAAGGTCCTTTCCAACCCAAACTATTCTGTGAGTCTGTGTTGCAGTTAAGGTGGTATCTTAAAAAAAACCTGGCATATGTAGAGCTCCACATGCAGAGGGCTGGGACAGGAGCAAGTGATGTCAACGTGACAAGCTGTCTTCCAGTGTTCTGTTTTCAATATGGCTCTTCCAAACCCTTGAACAACACTGATCTATATAAATTCTATGTAAAGATAATAGGAAAACAGGAACACCTTGGATTTGCTTTTGTGGCAGCTGAATGCCTTATATGACATCTCTTTCTATGTGAGCAATGAACTTTCTTATTTTCTTAAGGCAATTAACCTGATTTCAAGATGTCGGAGGAAGAAGATTCTATTCTGAGCATTAAAAGATCTCTGAGAAAGAGACTGGTGAAACACAGCACTCCAGTGGATTCAATGCCTTCTGGATCAATGCCATCTCTTATGGAACTGACGACTCAGTCAATCAAGGACCAAAATTCCAGCAAGAGAATTTATGACTCTCCAGTGCCAAAATCAAATCAAAGTACATCATTAGCTCAAGTATCAATGGCACATATTGAAGTGTATATCCCTCATATGTCCCCCAAAAGGCTTTCAACAGTGTTTGACTCACAAGAACCAAAGGAAGAGATAAGCCAAAGCTCTCGGGTCATGTTCTCTAGAAGAAGGCTTTCCACGGTGTTGGCCTCTGGTGAATCGGATGAAGAGCCAAATGACGAGGTCATGCCAAGCTCAGAAGCTCAGGCTTCCACCAAAGCATCCGAGGGGGCAACAGAAATTCCAGAGAGTGGACCTTCATGGCTTCTTACTGGAATACCAGGGATAAAAGATCTCCCAGTAGTAAAAAAAAGAAAGAAGAAAGTTGATAAAGCTCTTGTGGTAATGGTTTTCCCTTAGTTATGGAATAGCTAAGCTGTACTGCTTTTTACTGGTGCTGACTGTATACAAATCTTTCTAGTAATGTGGGCATATTCTAGTTACAGAACATCTTCACAACTTACCAGTGAGAACATACCTTTATGATTAGGGTCATAACCTGCTGGACTCTGTGGTATCATTCCTAAATCACAGGCTAGGTGGGATGCAGTCTTCCAGACTTGTACTTGCTTCAGCTTGTGAGACTGCATGACTAGTTGTGTATGCTAATGCAAAAGTACTTTTTTAATACATTTTAATACAGTGATACATTTTAATACATTAATCTTCTTTCTGTAAAAGAGCCTTAAGAAAGGGAAGAAATCAGTGATTTGAATTCTCAAGTCTCTTAATGTTGGCAGCTTAACTAAAACTGGAGAAACAAATGGTCTGCTTCTTTCCTTGCTTAATCCAAATCATAGCACTTTATTAAAAAGAACGCTAGTTCTTGCGAATGCAGTCTTGTGTGCAGTCCTTTGATTAGTGAAGTGTTTCCCGGTGCAAGCCTAGATTAATAGACCTTATGTAGTCTTTATTTTTCTGTTTCATAGAGCACAAGAACTCAATTTCCTGGAACTTTCATTATTGGCAAGGGCCCTGTGGAGAGTCCATAGTAAGCACAGGGAGACAGCAGGGTTAGATACCAAAGGCTGTCACATCAGTGAAGCCATCAGATTCTATTCTGGCTTATTTTTTTCCCCTCTACTGTATTGTTTATGGGTGTGTTGGAAACTCTGGAAAACTTGCCTGCTCTGACAGTAAAGGCTTCTTAGCTTAAGACAAAAGGAAAACTTCAGCCAAAATCCAGCTGGGTTCATAATGCCTTTGTATATGTTTTGTGTGTTTTATTTTTAAAGTAGGTGACATCTGAATGAATTAGGTTGACTAAATATTTTCTTTTCTGTAACAGAGAAAGAAAGAAAGAGAATGGCTGCTCCGTCAACTTAAAAATATCGAGGAAGCAACTGACCATGAACTGACAATTGAAGAAGCTTGATTGAACTGGCATTGGTGCTATCACATCCAGCTGATGGTAACAGCTGGTTCCAATAAATCACACACCTGACTAAAGTACCTGTTAGACTTCTTTCTCTCTTTCCAAAATGTTGTTGGTTGATTGGTTTTTGCTGGTGGTTTTCTTTTTGCCTCTTGAATCTAGGAGGAGTCAGGTACAAATTAAGTGCCTCAACAGGAGAGCCAATGTTAATTTATGATGGCTAAAGGCCTGGAACAAAGAAGGGAGGGAGAACTTTGTGTAAGAATCATTCTTCATCCTGCCACAGCTCTTCCTGACCATGCTGATCTGTGTAGTGCTCCAATTTTTTAGGGTTGCTGATATTCCTTAAGTGACAAAGTCCTAGTGGCCATATAAGAGTGTAAACCTGGTTAGCCAAAGGAGAATCTCCTCTTCTAAAGAGTAATCAAAGCTGATGCAATTGGGAATGTTTTTGCTGCTAGCTGAGGAGATGAGGAAATAGTGAGAGGCACTAAGGAGGGAGGCCACTCTCTAGAGATTACTAATTAATGACTGTTTTGAAGTTTGGCTCAATATGAGCTTGCCCCAGCCCAGGATTTCAAATGCACCTCACTGTTGGTTTAGAGATCCTTGATGTTCAGCTGTGTGCTTTGAGGGCATATGTATTTTCTGTTTTGATTTGGAGCTACTGCCTGGAGGGGAAGAAAGCTGTCTTGACAACTGTATTGGCAAAATGGCTATTTTGCTCACAGCAGGTCTTTCTGAAGCACCAGTATAAGTAAGTGATGCAAAAAGCATAATGTTCAGTTCCTCCTGCTGACTGATGCTTATTTGTTAGGCAGTTTAACAGTTGTAAGTGATCTATGGGGTGTCAGCTAAAGGGATCCAGAACAGTTTTACCATGTGCACTCACCTATCACTGCTTGTGTGGCTCTAGCACATGTGTTTTCCTGGCTATACTGGGTTTGCAGCTTGTCCCAAGTACTGTCTAATTATCCCAAAGGAGAGAAGACCTTGAAAATTAAATATGGAGGTAAGGAAAGCTTTTACATTTCCTTCTTACATACTGAAACTTGTAATATCTCATGTCCAAGATGGCAGAGAAGCAGAAGCATGATCCAAGCCAACATTGTGACAGGCTAACCAATGGCAGCTGTGTTACGCTCACAAATGAAAGAGTAGAGTTCTGGTTTTACAACCTCTCAGGATTTAAAAGGAATTAGGATGTTTTTGCTAATGATTCCTGAAGTGAAATTCTTCGGAGTTTCTCAGAACAGCCTTATCCTCAGAACCCAGCTTTTGGTGGTAGCTGGGCAGTGGGGCCCTGCTGCCCCTCAGGTCACTGACCAAGGCATGCTTGTTTTGTTTTATGTTTAGTTAATGTTCTGGTATTTGTTTGTGTGTGTGTTACCCAGGCTGCTTGTCTGGCCTCCACAGGTTCCTCTGGCAACCAGGGAGCTCCTGGCTAATGTAGCTCCCAAGCTGCCTTTGAGATAAAATAGGCATAGTTGCAGATGTGCTGCTATTCCCCTTGAGCTTGCAGGGATTTCATCAGCATCTATGATTTATGCCAGGGGCTGAACTAAGATCAGGCAAGTGCAAGGTTAGTGTAATACCTTCCTCTACCCTTGGGACAAGCACAGATTAGTCTGCCCACATGACCCAATGTTTAATGTGAATAACCCAGTTCCTCTCTTATTTGTATCTTCCCAGTTAGCCAGTTCCATTTGTTCCTTCTTCAGGCTTCTTCATACTGGTCTCAGAAAGTCTTAGTGCTTCTGCTTTCTTTTTCCCAATCATCTCTTGAAGTCACTCTTGGCTCCTGCCTGAGCCCATTCAGTTCTTTGGTCTTCAAATGTCTCCATCTAATGCCTTCTCTGATCTGGTCTCTAGTAGCTTCCTTTCTTATAAAACACAGAAGTCTTCTGTCTTCCATGCCTGCTCTTCACTGCTGGATGCCTTGCCCATCTGATCAGAAACCCTCCAATATCCAATGGCAGTCTTCTGCCAAAACTTGGACTCTGCTCATACCCCTGAGTGCCTTTGTCTACTTAGATTCAACCCTTCCATGATTCTAAGCCAAGTGGAAAGGTCATTAAAGGCCAATTGGACCAAGTTCCAGGCCTCAGCAGGCCAAGGATGTAGTTGCTGGGAAAGTCCTTCTCGGGTCCTGCTTGAGGCTACACCAAATGCAAGAAGAATCTGGGAATATGGCAGCTTAACACCTAAGAAGTCACTGGGTGTGTGCCAAGTCCAGCACAAAACTGTCTGAGATTCAGAACACACTAATGCTGGGAAAGTTTTATGGGGATCAAGGCTGCTGCCTTGCCAAACTCATGGAACTAGTTTGTACCAGTAAAATCCCAATGACTTTCCTTAGTGGAAGGGAACAAATTGCCCAGAGGTAACATAGAATTGACTTTGTCTTTGCGAGTCCTGAAGCTCTATCAGACAGATGTAAAAAAAACCCTAATGCTTTAAGGATTTTGGAGACCACTTCTATTTCCTCTCTCTGGAATGTTAAAAAGAAACACGAAAGGCTATATCGCATTTCTCTAGCAGTAATTTAGGTCCTTGGGAATTTGCAAGAGTTACAATGTTGCTTTCATAGGCTTTCTTGAGAAAATACAAATAGAATTAATTGGTGCTTCAGGGGTTTTCTGAAATACCTGATACTCTACATCAATGGTATTTTTGTTAATTGTAGCTAGAATACCAAGGGACTTCAATCAGACCTATATGGCACCAAGCTACATGCTATCCTAGTGAATGATGCTCTCCAAGAAAGGTTTCTCTCAAATTTTTAGAAGCCAGGATGTTAGGGAATGTGAAACAACATGTATCAAACTACACATATAAAACTAACACTCCTATTACTGCGCTTCACATGTATATATATCCACTGGGACAAAGCAGAAAGCAAAAAAAAAGCCTTTAATATTTCTTTTATTTGCAGGGTTTGCACTTGAATTTGCTTGTTCAGTAGACTCCCAAGTCTACTAGACTTTAATGATACAGTCAGTTTCCTGCTATAGATACACATACACTTTGAAAAGAATAGGCTTTGAGAGGGGCATTAGTAGTGCTCAGCGTCAGTGCTGCTAATGTTCATCCTCTAGTGGCAACAATGGCAAATAAATGTTTGGTGCAACTCTCTTCATGTGCAAAGTTCCTTTATGCATATTTATATTGCAAAATCACCACGGTGTAAAAAAAAAAACCAACCCCAAATTAACAATTTAAAGGGAGCTGTAGAGTCCAACTCCTCCAAAAAACCAGGCTTCTCTAATTACTAGTGACCTTAAATATGAATTACAGGGGCCGTGGCTAGAAAAGATTAGGAACTACAGATGCCAGATTCTGAGAAGGTAACCCCCCAAGGTATTGTGTTTTGTAAAACAAAAACCCCTTTTTCTGCATTGATGAATGTGGTTCAGAGTTACAACAGGTTCTTGAGCCTTCTCTTGTCCTGGCTTTGAAATGCAGCCCTGAACATGTTTGTAAGTACCAAGGGTGCTCCTTTACAGCAGTGTTTTTCCTTTAGGAGCTAAGCTATGACCTTGACCTAGGGAACTGTTTTCAGTACAGTTGTCTCTGAACGGATATTACACAATCTACCTGCTGATGGTGACTAAGCATGATGTTGGATGGAGAGGAACAAAAACACTACCAAGAACACAGGGAAGAGACAGCGATGTCTTCACTCTGAATTTATGAGCTCGGCCTTGTTCCCACTGAAGCAATGGTAATGCTCCTGTTGACAGAGCTGGGAGTGCTCTGCCCAGCTGCAGTGCTTTTGTAGGATGCCAGATTGAAGAGAAAAATGTTTAGCACACATATCAAACATATTTCAGATTTAAGTAACAGAACTGGAAATGAAGTTCTTTGCCGATCACAGCTGAACAATTTTAGGACAGATTAGAAGTGGAAAACTCCTAAATAAAATCAGTTTTATTATTTTTGTTCAAAATCACACACTGGTCACATTCCTGTTACGGACAAAACCCTGAGTAATAAGTCACATAGCATGGCTCTGACCTGTACTCCAGTGTGTTTTGTTCTATGAGACAGACAAGTGCAGAAATCTCCCTTAGCTCTATCTGCTATTGTAGTCCACAATGCCTATTAAAATAGCTTATTCATCAGCACTTCTGACTTATTAGCAATAAATGAACAGTCATACTGAAGGTTTGACTGAGCCTGTTAGCACCTAGAAAAGTTCGATAAAGCTAATGAGTAATGTTTTAAAAACTGGATCTAGGCACAGATCTTTGAACACCACCTCAGATGTAGCCTCCCACCCGAAAAACCCAACAAACAATTCACATCTGCTCCGTCCTTGCACTGCTAGGGAGGTACCTAAAGCTCCTGTATAATGAATGTTGGTTTGATAGTGCAGTCAGACCCAAGGGGCATGCACACCCCATAGATCTTGGCAGTAGCTTCTGGTTGCCAGCCTCCTGGGTCTGCCCATGCATATGGTCTCACAGTTCCACTCCTCCACCCTGAAATGGGATTGTGTGCAGGAGATGCTCAGCAGACACCATCAGGCTGGAGGTGTTTCAGTAGCCTACAGGATAAAATTCCAGGAAGTGAGAGACCACATTACAAATCCCCTTCTCATCTGGGACAGGGCCTTGAAACCAAGCATCCTAGCTCACAAGGCAGTAATAACCATCTCTAGACTTACTGCGGAGTCAGGGCTTGTAAGTCTTTCTTAAGTATTCATTGAAAAAGAAGACTGAACTTGCATCACAGGTCAGTAACTCACTGTCTTGCTTCTGTGGTATTTCATGGGGGAGTTGTGGGTTTTTTCCTGTTTAAATTCACTTTTACTGAAAAAATGGAAAGAAGAAGGAAAAATTCCTTTATTACTCCTCAAGAACAAAAAAAGAAAGCATATATTTTCTACTTCTTAATGTTGCCGCCTTTTTGATCCTTTTATTATCTTCCATTTCATCCTTTTGGCCTTTCCTAGCTCTGCTTTCAGGTCTTCATGTCATTGAAGGTTTGCCTCCTGTAGTGACCATCTTCTACTGGCATATACCGTAAGTTTCCTGAATCTTGCATCTCCTCCTAAAGAGGAGATGCCAGTAATGGAAGGGAGAAAGGAAACATCTCATATGCTAGGATAGGAAAACAGAAGTTCTCTTCCTAGAAATAGGATAATCCAGCTTTCTAGTGTGGAAATGTGATGCAAATTCACATACAGGAAAGAAAGTACAGGCAGCAACAAAACTTACTGGGAGAGGAACTGGATCCAGAAAGGCACTTACAAGATGTCTAATGGGTAAAATGGGTTTCAAAGTACACTTCCCAGCCAAGGGAGCACCAAGCAATTTATTGCGTCATGCAGAATGCAATTAAATCCAGTTGGTGCTGTGTTAGAGTATTCATACAAAGGAGATGGGTGCTTTTAGCACTCGTTGCTCCTCTCTCAGAAGAAAAGGACCCTATACACAAACCCCAAAACCTGCACAAGCCACAGCTCAACAACTGGAACAAACTTTGCCACCATGGGAAGGGAAACCATTACAATTAGACAGAAGGCTTACAATTGTAATAAACCCCTTTTAATTACAACACATACGCTAATGTGGATACATGTTCTAGTTGTAACTGTGCTAGAGGGAGGAAAGAAGGGGTGGAATTGGGATGGCAGAGGAAGAAGAGCTGTATGGCACCCTGAGTGCCCCTGGCTAGCTGACAGAATGTACACAAAGACTGTAGGGTTGGAAATGATACTACAAAGGTTATGATGCAAGCATACAAATCAATAGTGTATCCTGACCTTAGGTAGGATATTCAGTACCAAGTGTGGCTTTCTGTCCACAGCTGGGTGATGATAACAATTGTTAAAGAAAACAAAACACAGAGCAAAGCCCTTACATAAGATCAGCAAAATGAGAAGACCAAGAAGACTGTGTTTGGAGAAGAGATTAATAAGGCAAGCAAAAATGCCATAGCAGGCTCATGACACCTAAAAGAGCAGTTGGCCATTCCCATTTCTCAGAATCAGTGAACTTAAAAGTAAATAAGACTTGAACAGATAATTTGAGTTCAAGTATATACTGTGTGTACATATATATATACATATGCATATATCAAGTATATATAAATATACATTGCATATAATATATGCGGAACACGTTATCACTAGATAGATAGCATTGAGACTGAGAAAACCATCAGATTGGGGAATGGGAAAGTGCTACGTATGAAAATGTAGAAAATGACATTAAGAAGAAGGTGATGTTGTTGAGGGTGATTGTTGTTTTTGTCATGTTGACCATGTCATGGTCAAGCAGTTGCTGATCATAATAACAGAAACAGAAATAAAATTAACGTCTTATTTGGTATTTATACCAAAGCTCAGTTAATCAGATTTCATGAGAGAAAAGCTCTTGGGATGTCTAAAAATCTTCTCTGTATCTGTCTTGGTTTTTACAACTGACCCATCCTCACCAAGCTGTGGGTCACTGTAAGATTTATTGTTTTCCATATGGCTTTTCTACAGAAGACAAAATCATAGAATTGTAGAATGGTTTGGGTTGGAAAGGACCTTAGGATCATCCAGTTCCAACCCCTTGCCATGGGCAGGGACACCTCACACTAGAGCATGTCACCCAAGGCCCTGTCCAATCTGGCCTTGAAAATTGCAGGGATGGAGCATTTACCACTTCCCTGGGCACCCTGTGCCAGCACCTCATCACCCTTACAGGGAAGAACTTCTGCCTTATATCCAACCTGAACTTCCCCTGTTTCAGTTTAAACCCATCACTCCTTGTCCTACTGCTACAGTCCCTGTAGTCCCTTGTTCCTCTCAAGCATTCTTGTAGCCCCCTTCAGACACCAGAAGCTGCTCTGAGGTCTCCACACAGTTTCTCTTCTCCAGGCTGAATAGCCCCAATGTTCTTAGCCTGTCTCCATCTGGGAGGTGCTCCAGGTCCCGATCTCACTCAAAATCATGGTGATTTATTGAATACTGCCAAACGCCTATTTGTAAAGAGGCACTCTTATTTCATCTGTAACAAAGTGCTTTGACAATCTAATCTTGGCTTTTTGCTTTGTTTCACTATACATTAATTATATTGATTTTTTCATTTTAATGTAGCAACTCTGTGTCATCTCTGTGTTTAATGGTAGAGATTATTTATACAGTATGTCAGGAAAAGCTTTGTATGATATTCAATCTTATCTCCAGTATGATTTTGATACAACAGGTTAGATTGAACCCTCCATGTCTCTATCTGCAAAACGTGCTCTCCTTCAAGAAGCCTTAAAACTGCTAACAAGTAAAGTCAGCAGCTTCACTTTTCTCTAAAGTCCTTGCTAAGGCGTATTTGCCCAAGAGTAAGTGCCACACAGGGGGACCTCCCTAAATGAGAGTCATAGTTTAAGCTCAGACTGCTACTGCTGAACCCAGGACAATGAGGGTGTTGTGTCCCACCATCACTTTGTCTCCATGCTCTTCTCCTACCTCTTCCCCCAGAAAGCAAGCCCTGCCCCCCTCTCACTGAAAGGTTCAGGGGTCCCAAGCAGAGTCTAGCACCTCTGATCATCTTTGTTCCTCTGGACAGTGTGAACTTGCCTATACTTCACTGTGGATCCCCTGCAAAGAGTTTGAAATAGTAAATACATGTAAATGAAGGCTGCAGTGAGCATCAAAAGCTTTCACACTTGATGACTATCAGCCACTAATTCAAGGGTGGCAATGTTAATAGCTCAGCAACCCTGAATCCCAGCAGTAGCTTATTTGATTTCAGCTCTCCATGCAGGCATCAAGCTCTCTAGAGCTGACTGAAGTCCCGGAGTCCTATCTCTCTCTTCTGGGGATAGAATAGAAGCTCTAAAAAAAAACATTCTTGGTATTACTAGCAACATTATTATACTAATGACTAACAATACTGATCTTGCTGAAATCAGAAATGCCAAAGACAAAAGGCAGGGACAGATTTCTTGGCAAAAAGCAGCCAGGCAAACTGGTTTATTTTTGTAAGAACCAGTGCAGAAGGGAATACCCCAAATGTGGAAAACAGTTGTAAATGATGCAGACAAATGTGCCCTCCTGTTTTAACAGCATCTCATTTTGCTGTCAGTAACAGCCCTCTTGCTGAGAATTTCAAGCTGCTGTCTTCTGCTCTGTCTGCAGCCCAGGCCCTGTTCATGTAGCAGGACAGGTCAGGCATGGACCCCTTCACTTACTGTGTTCTTGGCCCCTATGTCTTATTCCTATTTTTATCAGCATTGTTAAAAGGATGAAAAGATGAAAGAGTGGCATTTTAGCAGCCAACTCATGAAAGTGTAAAGCCTCTGAAGAAAAAAGTGGGAATTTGAAACATCAGCAACTTCATCATTTTTTGGGTTAGCAACAAGCTCCTTCAAAAATCTAGCCTCTATCCTGTGAAAGAGAGTAGCCACTGTTCCATTTGATGAGGTATAAACCAAATCACATTAGTTCTTGCTGGCTGTTGTCCCATGGACACCCTTACCCTAAGCTGTGCAACTGGCTGTGACTACGATGCCCCTGGTCTGAGACTGGGTCTCATTTTTGTTCTATCAATACTGCTTACTTTTCTTCCTCCTGCACGTGCACAGCCTTGTTCCTGGAAAGCCATGTGTTAGTATAGGGAGGAAAGGGGAGTTTTGTGTGTATCCTGGCTTTTAACCCATGTAACAGACCCAGAGATTAAGGTAAACAGTAGCCTTCTGCCACTCTCATTCTTCACACAAGAGGCTTTAATAAGTATTTGAAAGTCCTATGACATTTAAATTACTTTTAAAGTAAATCTCTGGGGAATTTGCCTTTTCCTTTCTCAGCATAAGACAACAACCACTTAAGAAAGTAAAGCTAACAGTGATGAAGGCTGGAGACTCATGCCATCAGTGCCTACAGCCCTCAGGGACTGCAGTAAAGGGCACATTTATTGGTTACAGTGCCCTTTTCTGTTTCTGGGCCCGAAGAGACACAGTGGCTGAAGAACACAAAGAGATTTAAATAGCTTATGCTAGTTTAGGTGCCTGGAGCCAGTGCTAAAGGGATCATTTACATTTTTCAAAGTCCCTGCTAAGCTATAGCTCACTCTGGTAGGCACTAAATAGCTTTTATTTCTATGGCTGGTCCCAGGGAATATCCCTACCTGAAGTTGGCAATACTGACTACAGCAGAAGGGGTCAAGCAGGTTTTTTACATTAACTAACTCTCTGTACAGGAACTCCCTCTCAGTCTGTAGCATGATTTCAGCTTTGTTATACCACAGTAAGTCAAAACGTTTCTGGATTATTTCTCCAGCCAGGCAAATTCACACTTGTGCCGTCACTGCATGGAGCAGTTGGTAATCATCTTACCATGCCCTGTGGTAGGATGACTAAAGGACTTTAACCTGTCTTGCCAGAAGACCTTTATAGTTCTTAGAAAATAATTATCTGGCTGGTTTATGCATGCACAACATTGTGAACAAGGTGTTTTACTCAGCGCCCAAACATTTCAGGTGCCACCAAGGAAATAAATTACTTCTTTCTTTTTTATGAACCCAATGACCTATGACTTGATGCAAGAAGTCCATAGCCTTCGCTAGTCAGACTTACCACAAGACAACCTCTCAGGGGTCTTCTCTCATTAGTTTTTTTGCAGTTTCAGTTTTAGGTATTTCTAAAGTACTTTCCACATTCTAGCCAAAGTAATTTCTAGGGAAAAAAAGAGCAAAAGTGAATCTGCAAAGGTCAGTGCAACGTAAACTTGAAAGCTTCATCTTCTGCATCCAGAATCTGATTCTAAAAGTCAGGCTTACCCAACCAGAATAGAGAAATAATCCCCAACAGGAATATATATCATTGCCTCAAAGCAGCAACAATCAACTAATAAATGCTTGATCACATTATTGATCGATAACATAAGCACTGTCAATGACTTGGATAAAAAAATCCACATCCATAGAGCTGAAATAAAGCATTTTTGATAGGCTGTAGATCACAGACAAGGATCTAGGCTTTTTGTATTTCTGTCATAGCTGTTTCTCTTCATGTGCTTGATGCCATACATGTGTGTGCATCACACAGTAGTTTTTGATGTTAATCTTAAAAGTCAGGATCAGTTTCTTAACCTAAAGAAAAAAAATTAGGGTGTTCCATGATTGTTTTGAGGTTTTTCAAACATAAGCAGCGAAGCAGTCCCAGTAGGAAATCAAGTTGAATTTTCAGTGATTAGAGGATAAAGATCACTTGTACACAAACTGATACAGAACTTCGTGTTCTGTGAGTAACTCCATGTGGCTTTAAAGAAAAAAATAGAAAATACCAAACTTTAACATGCAAAATGAGGCCACTGGCTAAGGATAATTGAGAAACGAATAGGAGAAATCTTGTAGAAAAGTAACCCTTGCCTAGGATTCGGTGTCATTTGACAAGAGTTTCAAATTGGGAGACAAGAGTTGGAACATCTTTACATTGTGAAGGTTTTTAACCTCCTGACTCTTATCTGTTTGTGTTCTTTAAAGCAATGTCAAGGTCAGAGATGGAGATTGGTAGATGAGTTGTAGTATTACATCAAACAGAGCCTACATAAACATATACACTACTTTCACTTCATCAATGTCCCATGGCCTATACAAAAGCATTGCCTTGTTGATTGATACTGCCCTAAGTTATAGTAACCTGTTGTAATGTATGCTCATCACACTTATATAAATGAAATACGAAGGCACTGATTTTTACGAGTCTAACTTTTGTGCAGAAGAACATCTGCTCACAAAGCCTGATTAAGCAGAGCCTTAGGTTCTCTCAGTTTGATTGTACAGAAGTCAGCAAGGGAAAAAATGCTGGGCCATCCTTTAGAGTTGACCTTCAAAATAGTTTATAATCTACAGGGGTTTTGTTTCTCTTTTTGCTTATCTGGGTAAACTGGAAAAAAACTGGCTTCTAAAAGGCTGCCAGTTGTTAGGAGTTGCATGGGCAGTGCAGACACTGCCAGCTGCCCAACAGCAGGAGAAGATCTGCCCATGACCTGAAAACATGATGGTGCTTTGGAAGAATGAGATTCTGAAACTAATGGAAGTTTTGTGGTGCAGGCCTATCCATCAGACAAGGACTCTGTTCTTGCATGAGGTGTCCTTCATTTGGTTACTTTAAACTGATGGTGATTGCTCAGTTAAAAAATCTTTTTGGAAGCTGTTTCCTCTCAGTTCACCTCCTTTTTGTTTAAAGAGAGAAGAACTGCAGGCAGGACTGTGGCAGTCTCTCTGGAGTACAGCCATTCCAGGGGCAAGTAGCTTATGCTTAAGCAGTCAATAGTAGAATGATCCTCAATCCTGTTCATACAAAGCTATCTAGCACAGTAGAGAGACATACATAGATAAGTGAATGAATACATGCATACACATATACAAATGCATATGAGCTCTTTGGGTCTTTGTCACTTTACAACAGGGCTTACTTTTCATTTGTAATTTTTGTAGTGTTTCTTCATGAAAGGGACATTGTTTTGCATTGTTTTCTTTCTCTCTTTGTGAGGGAAGAATACATATTTCTGTATACCCTTCACATTGAACGGTAAGAGGATTGTGATTTACTAAGGCAGATGTATAACCAAAAATTCAGAAATGAAAGGAGGGAGAAGAGCATTAGAGCTTGAAGAGTCTAATTGCAATGTTTTGTAGAAACTGCCATGCCTTCGGTTTTCAGCCAGAATTTGCACCTAGTAACACATGTGAAGTCCACAAAATTACTCTAAAATCTGTAAAATCAGGGTTTTTTCAAAGTTCTTAAAAACATTTGTGAGTTTCAAGGGCTGCCGACTGTGGTGAGCCCTAAAACAACCTATTTCTTTCTTCTTAAAGATCAGATGAAATAGCTGCATGAAACCTTCTCAAGTTGTAAAAGTCTATAAACAATGAGAATGCTTTTAAGAACTGAGTTATGATCATAGAGGGCTAAAAATTCACTACATGATAAATAAAACCTTTGGTATTGATACAGAAAAACGTGTGAATAACAGAAGGACAGACAATGCTCTGCAGTTCTGCTTCACATTCTTGCACACAAATGATGTATTTACAAGAGAAATAATGCAACCCCCCCCCCCCCAAAAAAAAATAACCAACCAAAAATCATGCCACGTTAGATGACTCGACATTGGAATTTGCTATTTCAAGCTCAGTACATACTGCAAATAGCAGGATAAAATAATCTGTTCAGCACAGTGAAGTCTGAATACTTTTGCTTTTATTGTAGTGACATCCACTGTGTGAAAAGCAGAAAAGGAAAGACTTTCCCCGCGATTTTCAGGTGATAGATGAGGAGACGGGAAGGGTAACAGTATCTCACTTATTTCTGTGGTGTTTGGCAAACACTGGTTTCCCCCAGCACAGGGCTGATACCCCTCTCATCTCCGCAGCAGGAGCAAAACTGGGCCCAGGCATGGAGGATCCCTCCAGCTTTGGCAGTGCAGCCCCTCCCGGAGGTTAACGCAAGGACTCCTACGTGCATGTATGCAGTGGTTACAGGGATCCGGATGGCTTTATGACCCCTGGGGCCTCCTCTTTGGTATGTCAGTGTCCTCCTAACCTGCAGCCACATGATGAAAATTAAACAAGGGCTTGCTGCATGTGTCGCTGTGGAAATATGAAGTCAGTTGGTTCAGTTTCAATGGGATTTCCCTCCTTCCCTCCCCTTAAAAAAGTATTTGCATTTCGAGCAATGGTCAAGAACAGGAGACATTTGTGGCAAGAAAAGAGGAGGGGTGATACCCTCTGCTTCTTCATTCCCCTCTGCCCGTTTCCCCTCCACCCCCCTCCACATTTTTCCTCGTTAACTGTGCTAGGGAAGAGAGGCGGGGGTGAGGGAATAAAAGCATTCCTGCATGTCTGGAGGAGAGGGGGGAAAAAAGATAAAGGGGGAAAAGTGAAAGGGGAGGGGAAGAGTGGTCAGGCACTTGAACCGCCAGTGAAACGATGCTTCTCCAGCCCTCCTATTCAGATAATAGCTAACTCGGGGTTAAAGATTAATAGCCAGGCCAAGCACTGTATAAATGGCCTGGCCGAGCTGCATGTATGCGAAGGGCGTCCCGCTGCTGCCCAGGCTGCCGAGTACCCGCTGCGCGGTCCCAGCTCGTCATGGGCAGCCCGCGGGCTGTGCTGCACCGCTGCTGGCTGCCGTCCCTGCTGCAATAGCTTAAGCAAATTCTTCTCCTACTTCACTTGAGCCAGACACTGTAAATTGGATTAAAGTGATG
>JAOEHY010048754.1:0-27383 GCA_025447955.1 Psilopsiagon aurifrons
CCCTGTGTTAATAAACTAGCGATGGTTCTTTATCGTGTTGCGTTTCCCTCAACGCGGAGGTCTCGAACTCCGGAACACCATGTTACCGAACGTCACCTTCCCGCGACACTCGCCTTCCTCCTCGCTACCCGTGACGGGCGCCTTAAGAGTGACTCAGCGGGGCGCAGCCAATGAGCAAGAAGCGCGCGCAGAGGAGTGCGCGAGGGGGCTCGAGCGGAGCGGAGCGGAGCCGTTATGGTAACGGGAGGAGCTGGGCGGCCGCGGGCTCTGTCCTTGCCCATGGGATACCGGCTGCCCCTCTGCCTGCTACCGAGCCGGGCCGCTCTGCTTCCTTGGCTTGGGGGCCGAGCGGGGCAGCTCCGTGGAGGCAGGACAGCCGCGGCGCCGAGGGAGGGAGGGCCGCGTGTGGCAGCCGTTAGGGCCGTGGTGCGGTGAACGGCTGCGGTCAGCCACCGCCCTTCTCAGGTCTTCCTGACGCCGGTGTAGCTCTGGGGTTTGTGGCGGGGAGAGTGGGAGCTCCCGGCCTGACCTCTTTTTGTGATGTTTGTATTCTGCTTTTAACGCTTCTTCCTGCAGTGAGCTTCCGTCTTTGTGGAGTTTTGTGTTGGTTTGTTTGTGGGTTTATTGTTTGTTTGTTTGTTACTGTCCTTCCTATCGATTTTCTTAGGGCTTCTGTTAGTTTACTTCCCATTTCTGAATTTCTCCATGTGGTTTTGTATTTATTGACATGAAACTTTTTTTATAAGGCTTGTCGATTCACTTGGCTGGCATAGAGCCTACAGTACATGCTTGGCCCCTCGTGTATTTTTTTACCAAATTGCATAGCTCTAAAGTAAGAGGGAATAACATCTTGAAACTGGATTGCATACATAGTAAAGACATGCAAAAGAAAAAGCACGTCAGTTTTCTCTTATGGTGTACAAATAAAAACTTAATTTTACCATACAGAAGTAGGGAAAACTGCAAGCTACAAAGAAAAATATCTGAACCTGACACTTTGTACTTTATTAGGGTAATTAACAGCACAGTTTTGAGGACCACAAGTCAGGTTGGCTTGTGCTATAGAGGCCCGTAGTATCTCCTGCTAATATATATGCAGTAATAAAATCATTATAATTATTTAAGCATTTGGGGTGGGGTTTTGTCTGTGTACTCAGAGACTTATTTCATACAAGGCTTTTGTGTTGCTGGATTATTTTTTGCAGGGAAGCATGGGGTTAGGACTATTATATTCTACCCCAAGAACCTTTCAAGTTTCTAAAGGTTGTATCTTCCCTCTGCCTCTTTTTTTCTTTTCTTTTTTTCCCCCCTCTTTCTTTTTTTCTCTTTTTTTTGTCCTTTTCCCCCCCTCTCTTTTTTTCCTCTCTCCTTTGTCCTTCCTCTCCCCTTTTTCCTTCCTCTCCCCCCTTTCTCCCCGCTTTTTTTTTTTCCTCTCCTCTCATTATTTTTTCTCTCCTCTCCTTTTATTTTTTTTTTTAATTCTCTCCTTCTTTGCACTGCTGCTGAGGTTTTTTCTTCTGAGGAAAATTATCTTTTCAGGGCTTATTATTAATTTGTTTGTCTCCTTGGTAGTATTTGGTCTGAGAAGAGAAGTATATTGCATCTCATGACAGCTTTGTGTATTTATTAGCCCCCTGTGGGGTACTTTACTGGAGGCATTTCAGAAGTCTTAATAAATAATGTGAACTAGTTCTTTGTGATGTTATGGAGACATTCCAAGACTTAAGATGATAATGATTTTTCTTTGCAAAATCTCTGCTTGTTAGACCTTATCAGATCATGGCAGTCCAGATTTTCTAGTGCTCTGTTTTTAATTATTGATGCGACAAACTTGCCAGGAAGGCAAAGTATTGCTCCCTTTCGGTTCTCTAGAATGCTTCCAGTGTTCAGTGAGGCATTCTAATTTTTTTCTGCAGCCATTCTGCTGTGGCATATTTGAACTTTGGAAGTACTAGTCGAATATTTAATTCATTTTAAATTATTTGGGTTTTCAACATAATTTGCTGCTTTTTTCTGAAAATTACGGAAGGTTGAGTCAGGAATTTGCACATTGTTAAGAAGGCGGAGATGTTTATTTCTTCTTTAGATATTTACCTTTTTTAATGTTTCTTTCTAATCCCAAAGTATTTGGTGGTTTTAGCAATCCATTTAAGTATCTTTAAAGGCTTCCTGCGTCTTGTCATTTAGGAAATTCCTGTTCATAGTTCTACCTTACAGAAGTCTTCCTTTAAGTACCATTTTGACCCTTGGTTTTCCCTCTTAATTGCTGTTTTCATTCTGATATCTCTAAAGATGTAACTAGGATTAAATTCCTGAATTTGTATATGTTTCTATCTGACCCAACAGTTTTGCAAACTTTTTAATTTAACACACTGATTTTTTTCTCTTGGTTGTCCTTGTGCCCTCTTTCATTAATTGCCTGCATATCTTTCAGGTTCTTTTGTTTGGGTTTTTTTTGAGTAACCTGCCGGACACTTCAATTTTGTTTGTCAAAAATACTCTGAATTCAAGTTGTCATAAGGAGAAATAGATTAGGTCATTTACTGGAAGACAGAGCAGAAATAACTATGTTTAAGAACTTTGCGGATATATGAAAGAAAAGCATGGCTTTATAGATGTGAGATTCTCTTACTGTTTCTTTTATAAAGTTGTCAGAAAATAAAAACTGCCACTACAGATAATGAAATGAATTTTGAATATTTAGGTCTTTGTGATTGAGTTTTAAAGATCTCATTAGGATCTTCAGATTTTACTATAGTAATATAGTTAGCTAGGTTTACTGAACGATTGGGTGCTCTGGAAATACAGGGAAGTTAGCTGAAAGTTTTGTGTCCAGAGGGATTGCTCTGTTACCTGCTACTTCAGATCAAACCCATATGATTCAGTAACCTGTTAACAGTTATTGTAGGTAATGATAATTGATCTGTTTGCTTGTCAATTAGGCCGAAAATTTGCAAGAAATCCCTGATGGCTCAGTTTGTTATGCAGATGGCAAGGAAGAAATCTTGGAGGAATGTGAGACTGTTTGGGAGCAGATGAAAAAGGTATGCAAATCACAGCTGATAGGTTTACAAACAATCTAGTCTTTCTCAGCATTTTATGTTCATCTCCCTATCCTTCACTGAGTCTTTACCTCACCCCTGCAAAGAAACAAAACCAGTAAAGAAGGGGGTGAAGAGGAGGTGGGGGGTTGAGCAGGGAGAAGAAAAGATTTTCAGACAGGCCAAAGGCAGAAATGCTGTCAGGGATGAAGAATGCTGAGTGTCCTGATACTTTGATTTAGTTAGAGTGGGAATACATGTTAAAACTAGGAAAAATTAAACAAGTTACTATTTCTGGTCTACCAGCACACTGAGACTTGTGATCCTTCTCTCTTTCTCCTCATGAAAGATAGGACTGAATAGCTTTTCACAAGTTGTTTGGCTCTTAAGGAAGAGAGAGAAAGGGATGATAATGAGGCTTTGAAGGATTGTGTTGATACCATGTGCTCATGCAAACTCACATCCTGGAGAATAAGATTTATCTCGCTGGATATGGTTCACTATGTTAATAAAACATTGTAAGGCTAGTTATTTTTATTTACAAGAATACTAGGAAAGATATATTTTAAGCAGGTATGAGGAAATGCTGTCCATCCTGTAAGATTCTGCTGAGTCTGATGAAGACTCAAGTTCTAAATTTGTATTGTGAGAGTCTTAATTGTTTCACACAATTTTATGTGCTTTTTATATGCTATTTGTGCAGGCTCTGAATTGTAGACTCAAAGCAATAAAATTATCTAAAACTGAAATAAAAATACTTCAAAACCTACAATAGAACTATAGACAGCCCACAGTGCAGGGGTTCTTTTACAGATTTTGTAAAAATATAATTTTATAGAATTACATCTAAAGACTAATGCCATTTTTTTAAATTTGTTTTTACATGTAAACTTGTCTTAATATTGAACAAGTGTCAGGGAATCCTGTATCTAGGTTTATGAAGTATTGTAAGAAATTATCAACAGAAGTTTTGTTTGACACCACTTCTGAGGATATGAACTTTATTCAAAATTTTCATTAGAAGGGAAGTTAGAATATTTGAATACTTTTAAATTCAGTTGTAAATCTTGTTTCTCATTCTCAGCATCCCCAAAATAATACGGGAAGTGCTAATACATGGTATTTTAGCAAGCTGAGAAAACCTCGTTTTTTTATTGCTTTGTGTTTGTTGCTTCCTGGATGCATGCATTTTTAGCAAAAAGTTTAAAAAAATTAATAGCCGTTAAATTAGCTCCTAGGTTATGTAGTTTACAATGTAATGTTCCAATGATTTTGTCAACATAAGCAGTTTTTATTGGAGAAATCCTATCTATTGTGTTTTCTTTATGAAACATTAACAGCAGGGTTTCTAAAGTACTGCTTAGTAGTTTTACTGCTTGGTGGAATAGATCCTGCTCTCTCTTGGGGAGGTTAGTTTGCTGACAGCTATAAAACAAGGAGATTAGCAGGTGCCTCCTGCTGAAGCCTTGGATATCTGTGGTGGTCTAGAATTTTCAGACTTGATACACATCCCATTGCAGTCATGGGAGCTGATGTAGTACAATTCTGAAAATCAGACTTGAAATGTATAGTACTTTGTCCTAAGTGAGTTAAAACTAAAATTGTGTACCTTAATATGTTTGCTTTGCTTGGAAAGTCAGGATAGTAGCAAGAAATGTGTCAATTTCTTGGCAGCTTCCCTGTTCAGCCTTGTTCTTTACTCTGGTTTCCTAGTTTCTCAGGTTTTTCTCCTGTTCAGTGTCTTTCCCCGTATCACCTTTTCTCTTGGAAATTTCTCATCTCAAATGATACATCTGTTGGCTGCTAAAAAGTTAATTTTAAATTAACAGAAATTCTACTCTTTTACTGTGGTAGGATTTCAAAGTATTCCTTCCTTTGCTGTTCTTGGTCAGGCTCTGGGGCATGCGGGAGTCAACTCAAAACTTCTGTTCCAATATTAAACAAATTTTGTATTTTGTAAACATCATGTCCCTTTCTTGCAAAAGGGAAGAGTAAGTAAACATTGTTTTGTTGTTGGTTCTTTTTTTCTACGAAGTGTCAGAGCAAGCTGAAGTTTCTAGAAACAGAAACACTGCCAAAATCAAATGCCAAGGTAAGACATTTTTTTTTATATGCTTCACGAAGTACTCAGTTTTCTGTAAAGATGTGCTGTGTATCCTAAAGTAGGAAATTAAAGTATCTTCACGTACTCTCTAAAGATGACAAGTTTATTGTTGCTAACTTTGAAACTGTATTATGAAGTATGTGTCTAGCAAATACTGAAAAGTTGCATTCATGCATAGCAAAAAGGTTGTGTGCAATCCTGACATACAACTGATAAATGACTAACACAGGCAGCAAGATGGAGGGCTGTGTAACTTCAGTACCCATTTGGACTGTTTCCTAATCATTGCATATGAAATTTGTGAAACTCTTTATGCATCCCTTTAGTTCACTCTGGAACTTTGTATTGGCAAATTGTAGTTCTCCACTTGTGGATATCATTAGGAAACTGATGTGCTTGAATTGGAAAGAAACTGTGTGATGCTGGAAGCATGAACATGAGCTCCTGTAGCCCACAGATTTTTGAAGCATGCAAAAAGGCAATGCTGGCTCACAGTTTTGTTATTTTTAAATTCTAAATAGGAGCCTTTAAAAGAGAATTTATATGAGGACTCCAAATTTGGAAAGTATGAAATATGCAGGTCTTGCAAGTCTCTGTCTTACATGATTTCAGTAAGAGAATTCAGAATCTAATTCAATACACTTGACTGAATAATTTACAAAAATAACTGTTCCGCTATCCATTGAATACATCCAGATCTGTAATTACTACTTAATTGCTAACATTAATCTCTTGTTTGTAATGAACTATGTTCTAAACTATTTAATCAGAATAAATAAATGAATACTCTTATTTAAATACATAAAATACAGTTATTTTCTTTATTATTTCAGAAAAAATCCTATCTTTAGAAATAAATTTTGTGCACTTTTAATTTGGTATAGAGTGGGGTTTTTGTGTTTCTTTGCAACTTTGCTGAAGCACATCATACCTTTGTAATTAACACTTAAACTTCTGAACGAGGCTTTTCTTGAAAAGTTTTTCTTGATAGGCTTTTTCTTAAGACAGTGATTAAATGGATTTGCAAAAATAAAGATGAAATTAAAATTATGTGTCATGATAGAAAATAGAAAGGAGAGGAAAAGGTCATGTTATATCCTTTGTAAGCAACTTCCGTTGAATCTTACTGCAGTCCTTGCCAACATAGGCACTTGTATTGAACCCAGGAACCTACAGATCTGTTAGTCTGACTTCAGTACCTGGAAATATTATGGAGAAGATCACACTGAGTACTATTGAAAGGCAATTAAAGAAGATTGTAATCATCAGGTGCAGTCAGCGTGGGTTCACAGAGGGAAAAGTCCTGTTTAACTAATTTGATATCCTTCTGGGATAAGCTCATCCATCTAGTGGGCAAAGGGAAGGTGGTGATTGTAGTTTTTCTGGATTTTAGTAATGCTTTTGATAATGTTCCTGCTGTGGGATGAACAGTGCACAATGTGCCCTGGACAAAGAACCAGCTGAAGGGCAGGGCTCAAATGGTTGCATCGAATGGGGATATGTCTGGTTGGCAGCCAGTCACCACCAGTGTTCCTCAGGGTTCAGTTCTTGTGTTCAGTATTTTTATCAGCAATCTGGATGCCAGAGTTTAATGCACCATTAGCAAGTTTGCTAATGATACCAAACAGGGAAATGCTGTTGACTTTTTCAAGGGCAGGAGGCTTTGCAGAGAGATCTAGATAGATTGCAGCATTGAGCAGTCATCAATGGCATGACCTTTAATGAACAAATATCGGATTTAGCACATGGGAGAGAGTAACGCCAGGCACAAGTATAAACTCGGAGAGTAGTGGCTGGAGAGCAGCTCCGGGAATCTGGGGTGCTTGTTTGATGTCTTCTGTTGTCTGAACTTAATAATTGAATTTCTACACTATTTTATCTCATTTTACTCCAGTGTAACTCAACACACTTCAAGAGGTGTTTCTTTTCTTCTTATACAGTTTTCCTTGTCTATCATGCACATGAAAGCTTTGACAGCAGAATATAATCAGTGGCAAAAAAGAAGTCCTGAAAGTAAGTAGTAGCTTCCATGTAAGATATGCTCATATAAACATCTGAGAAGTCTCTTTCATCTAGGCATCTTAAACTGTGTATTGAATATCTGCTGATTGTATTTTCATACTATAACTGCTTAAATTTTTCCCACAGTAGCACGTATGTTTTATTTTTATACTATCTTATGCTTCTGGAGAAATAAATACCTGATTCATATTATCATTTGTCAGTCAGTTAAATGGAAAAAATAACTGTTAGACCTCCTAACAAAATCACGGAAGTCCATTATGCTGTTACCCTCCAGCAGGTTTCTCCATTCTGTGATTTTCTTTCTTTCATTTGTATTTTTGTATTAGGCGAGAACTAGTTTGGCAAATAATTGTGTTCATTCTGTCACTTAAGAACTGGACAAATGTTTTATCTTTGCAAGTATTGCTAATAAACTGATGATAATTTGCCTATTCATATATTTAACCATAACACATTTGATTTTTTTTTTTTTTTTTAATACTTTAAAAAAGTATGTCTTATTATGATGTACTAGCTGAAACTTTGAAGTAAGCCTTTAGTGGTAAGGCCATTACATAGTAACAAAATGTCTTATCATGGAGTTAATGAAGATCAGAGATTTCGAGTCAAGAAAAACCGGTAAAAGACATTTCAGTTTATTTTAACATAGGAATCCAGATCACTTACTGTTCTTGACAAGGAAAAATCACTGAGACAAGTAGTAGCTGTTAAGTTTGTTAGGCATTATCAGTCAAAAGGTATAAATTCCTCAGTTCTTCAAAATATTTTTTGTGCATAAACGTCAGTGCTTACTGATTTCATTCTGTTGCAAGGCTGATGTGGCCAGACACTGAAAACAAAACCTTTCAGAATCTGAGTGTGAGTGAAGTAGTCTGTTTTTTCAGATGTCCCATTTGGAAACTCCAGAAATAGTTCACACTAGACTATCGTTAGTATTCAGTCTTATGTCTCCTCTCAAGGACTTGTTAGCGTCTTTCAGCTCATTAATAAAACTTACTAGTTATTTGACTATTTTTTATGACAGAAGGGGCTTGGGTTTTTAGTGTTCAGAAAATGACAGGAGTGTGTTTTAGACAGCAGATGGTGACTTCCAGTATCTTTGTTATTTGTCCAAATTAGAATGCGTTTTCAGATGACCATTAAAGTTATGTCTCCAGCTTCTTTTGAAGTTCAGTAGACCACATGTATGACATTGAATTTGGGAAATATTGGTTCTTGGCTGCTGCTCATGAATAAGCTACTGGCTTGAAGCAAATTAATTGGAAGCACTTACAGTTTTTTATCTGGGTAGAATACCTAGAGATGCTAGGGTTTCTTATTTAAATATGTAATAAATTTAAATTTTAAGCTGTTTGCTTAAAAATATTTGTGGGGCGTGACCTGTGTTTTTATTGGCTTGCTGACTTGCTTTGCTCAATCATTCTTACTTGTTCCCAGGTGATAAAATTTATTATTAGAAATCTTAATTTTGTGCTAGAGAAATGATGTATGCACATTATAATGCAAATAATATTTTGCAACCAAAGTTTTGGCTAACTTTCTGGGGGGAGAAAAAAGAAGTTGCTGCAAAGAATTCAAATAGAGTTACAATGCTTGTATGAAAATGAAGACTATATTTACATCTTCTCTGACCATCTTGGCTTCTTTCTACTCTTTGTTTTGAAGGAAGAATTACTTAGATAAATTCAATGTTTTCAACTAGGAACAGCAGAAATACTGATTTCATACAATCTATTAATAGAGCTGAAATGGCACATTGTCTTGTTACTTTGGCTTCTGCTTTTAGTAATGGCCAGGTCATTTCTTGTAAGTGAGGGCCTAACAGCATTTCAATTTTAAACCTTATTTTCAGAAGTTATGACTTGGCAGTTTTACGTTTCTTTGGGCATGATACTGGCACACAGACTTGAATCCACAATGCAATTTTTTTGGTCAAAGCTTTTACTTCAGTCTCTTTATAAATTTCTGGTAATATTTATGTAGTTCTAGAGCTGCAAAATCAGCTGAATTAAAACTTTTTACAAGCATTTGGCTTATGAAAATAGACTTTAACTTGTACTTTTGCAAAATAAGGAAGTGGAAGCAACCATATTTTAAACTATATAAAACAGTGGTGTCTGCATAATTCCTATTTTTCTCTGCAAAATGTTAGTATTATGCCAAATTCCTTTTATTTTAATAGGAGTTTCTGTATAAACATGTATAGTAGTTGCTTTTTTTTTCGTAGCATCTGGTATTGTTTTGCTTAGTAATTGTACTGTGTATCACTAGGCAATTCTGTTTGACATTTAATTTTTGCAAATATAGTGATTCATAACTGAAAAAGCTTTACCCGATAATAGATAGAGCAACCAGTGTTCTTTCTGCCGTAAATAGGTTGTCCCAGCGTCTTAGATCTGCACTGTTACTTCACTAAGTTAGGGTTAACAATTTCTTTCCTAGGAAGATACGGCTTCCTATTGTGATACTTAAACAATATGAATATTGAATAGGAAGCACATACTTGGGATTAGGTATCTAAAAATAGTGTGTTTGTGGGGGGGTGGGTTATGTTTTAAAAGAAAGGTTAGAAACCAATAGTAGAAATTGATTAATTCCAGGTAGTGAGGGCTCACTATAATCTGAGCTAGGGGGATTTATATGGGTTCCTTCAAATACGCCAGTGAATATGAATAAAAGCACACCAGTTAATATTATCATGTGTATGTAGGTATGCAGGGTATTCATTTCATTAAAGAAATCTTGCCCTAATAATAGCACAAAACATTACTTCCAACAGCTCTTAAATGTAAGCTTAATTTGGGACCACTCTGCTTAAATTTTTGTGTCAAGATTTAGAGGCAGTAATTCTCCAGGTAAAAGGGATTTTATTGTGACATTCAGTAGTTCTGCTGATTTTCGTCTAGGAAAAAACACTGCTTTTAAAACTACTGATCTAAGGCTTCTCAAAGTTTGTGGAGATAAATGCTATAAAATTAGCTGAAAATGTACTCCTATGCACTTATGAAATCAACTGTATTGTATTGGGTAGGTATTTAAGGCTTCAAAAGGAGCATGACCAGCAGGTCAAAGGAGGTGATCCTGCCCCTCTACTCTTCTCTTATGAGACCTCACTTGGAGTACTGTGTGCAGTTCTGGTGTCCTCAACATAAAAAGGACATGGAATTGTTGGAACAAGTCCAGAGGAGGCTACTTCATACCTGCCGCATGAAGGCGGGTTCAGAAGGTTGTGGCTGTTCAGCCTGGAGAGGAGAAGGCTGAGTGGAGACCTCATAGCAGGCTTCCAGTATCTGCATGGGGCCTATAGGGATGCTGGGGAGGGATTCTTCATTAGGGACTGTAGTGACAGAACAAAGGGGTAATGGGTTCAAACTTAAACAGGGGAAGTTTAGATTGGGTGTAAGAAAGAATTTCTGTAGTGTGAGGGTGGTGAGGCACTGGAATGGGTTGCCCAGGGAAGTTGTGAATGCTCCATCCCTGGCAGTGTTCAAGGCCAGGTTGGACAGAGCCTTGGGTGACATGGTTTAATGTGAGGTGTCCCTGCTCATGTCAGGGAGATTGGAACTAGGTGATCTTAAGGTCCTTTCCAACCCTAACTGTTCTGTGATTCTGTGGGAGGAATAAGGGTTTTCCTTTTTGTTAAAGGAAAAGCTTTGATTGGAGTAATTATTTCTAAGATGAGAGATTTGGAGCCCAGGCCTGGACAAAAAATATTACTGTCATATTAAGATTTAAATCTGTTACAGTAGCTTTCATTTCTGCTGTTAAGTGATTCCAATGATTCACTTTTTCAAAAGCCATGTTTATGCAGTGCTGCAAGTTGGTATGGAACTGAGAATTGATTGGAGTCCATTGAAGGCTATGAAATACAGTTCAGTATTCAGAAAATTCAAGAGCCATGAATCTCTGTGTTTTGCAGTATTCTGGGGAAACGTTGCCACATCCTTCCAATTTTGAAGTACTTTCCATTAAATACTGCTGTTGCTCAGGGTTGGAGTTGGGATATTGGCCTTGCTGAGCCTTTCTCTCCCTACATATAGCTGTTTTTTTAAACAGTATCTATGGTGAAATTTTTGTTAAGTTCTTTAAGTCTGATGTGCTTGATGTGATTGCCCATATTGGATTGGTAATGTTAATAGAATCCCTTCCACCGAAAAAAATAGGCATACTTGTCTTGAAGTATGACTGTAGTTCACATTCAATATTATATACCTATATACCTGAGCTAGTTCAAGTGTGAAAAATAACATGGAAGCATGAACACCACGCTTTTTTCAGTCTGATTTAACTTGCTGAAAAGTGACAGTAGGTTAGCCCAGCAGAACACCACAAAATTCAAAATTTCATTAAGCTGCTGTTTACAGCCAAACTAATTCTTTAGGGGCTACACAAGATTTTCTCCAGCCAGACTGCTTTTCAGTATAACCAAGTCTGTATCATCTAATGCAAAAAAAAAAATCATTTTCTTTTCCAGTGATTTCTACCAATCCAAATATACTGTTGTCATTAGGAAAAAAAGAGGTAAGTCTTTTGATTGCCAAAAGATAAGAACTTTTTCTTTGGAGAAAGATGTGTGCAATTGCTGCATTTTCCTATAACTATTCCTGTGGTGCACTAAGATACAGTGTATGTTTCTTTAGGCATTGTTACGTTTTTCTGCCCCCATATTATAACTACAAAAATTTCCTAGTTGTAGTGAATATTTTAAACAAAAGGGTTTTATATATTGCATTTCATACTTGATATAGAATAATGTAACATTATGTATTATACAGAAGTCAGTATTCTTAGATTTAGATTTCTGTGGCAATAATTTGCAAATAACTTATTGAGATCTTCCAGCCTTGGCAGAAAGAGTAAATCAAGAATGTCTTAGGGGTGTCATTACACTGTATTGACTGGACATTGGCATGCAGCTTGACCTGTGAATATTGCTGTTGTTATGGCTTTAAAAAAAACAAACAACAAAAACATCCCCTGCCCCCCAAGAAAAACCTCACACCCCACACCACTATTTTTTGGTTTTCTTCTTCCTAGCTGCTTTCCTTTCTCTAGTGTCAGTCACAATAGGAAACTCAACCACAGTTCAGAGTCATTATTAACAAGTTCTTTGGTTACACACTTTCATTTGATTGTATTGCTATGGAATATTTGATATAATATCACATTTTGTGCTGTATTTATTTTTTTATGTGATTTATTCTTTTTTCAGATGTTGCGTAGATTGAGCGTATTTGCTTCCGTAAAATATTCTCAAAATTTTTATTTCTTTGAGATAAATATGAAAGTTATTCCTGTGGAAGGAGGCAGAATATATCCAAGTCATGTATTAAACAAACCAAAACAAAACGCGTAAGCTAGTAGAAATACTACTTTGTAGAATATAATGCAATAATGAAAAACTCAGTCCACTGTGAGTCTGCTCTTCCCTATTTTTCGCAGCGCACATAGCTTCTGGCTGAAGCAGTTTTGGTTCTCCTTTTTGCATCTCCCAGGAATGTTCAGATCACTGAGGACCATTTAATTCATGGATGCAGTTAGTCTTTGCAGCATCTTTGTTTTTTGAGTACTATATATTTTATGTTGGTGCAATTAGCATGCATGGATTTATTCTTGTAAACAGCTGCAGTGATGGAGACAATACAGGCCTTGTACTGCAGATGTTTTCTTCTCAGTCTTTCATCAGATGAGCAGTTCATGTGTGTGCTCCGTAACCTGCTTCAGGTCAGAGCTTCAAGGCAGAAATGAGCAGCTGGTGGCAGTATAATTTTAAATAGCTCAACTGGATTTAAAGGCAACGTGTCACTCTATAGCTGTATTTAAGAAATTACAGATAATTTTGGCTCTCTAGAAGGTTTACAGAAGTAAGTTTACCTAGAAAAAATATTACAGACTGGGCTACCTGCAAACTATAGGTTTACTTGTACTTTTTTATAGTTGCAGAAAGTAAAGGATGATCTTGAAAGTGTGCTGTCAGCAGTTCAGTTAAAGAATAAAAGCCTGGAAGAAGACCTGAAAAGGTAATATAATAATTTGAACTTACAAATGCTGTGAGCTTTGTTACAAAACATTATCTTTTTTGGCTGTTCAGGGAAACTGTTTTATTTGTTGCAACATCTCCTACTTTTCATGTTTCAAAGAGAGCAGCAGTGGTACGAAGAACAGAAGCAGTTAATAGATACTCTTAGTAGAACTCAAGAAGAGACAAAAAAACAAGTTGAACAAGTTTCCAATAAAAGGTATTTCCACATTTTTTTTTATATTGAAAAATTTAAATAACAAGAGCAAATGAGCAAACGAACTTAAATATTCTTCTTTTGTTAAATAGATCAAAAATAACTCAGTAATCCATATTTGAAACAGAAAATATTGCTATTATCTTCTTATATCCTGTGATTCAAAGTGTTGCACTTACAACAATAGCAAGGGCTTTTTTACTTAAGAACTTCTAATTTATTTTATTAAGTTTCATATTCTACTGCTATGTTTCTATTAGTAGTTTGAATACTAGAGCATTTCATGAACAGAAAAAGAAAATCTCGCAACTAAAGATTTATAAGAAAAAACTACTGACTGCTCTGGAGGAATTCCTGGAAGAGCATTTTCCTTCTCCAGAAAAAGGAGGAAGTGCTGAAAAGAAGGTAAGATTTTCTTAAGAACTATTAAATTTTGAAGGTTCTATTAGATGCAAGATCTTTTTAAGGTCACTAGCATAGAATCTGCAGTTATATTTTGAAGTAAGTATAGTTCTTACAGCTGATCTTTTATGTTTGATATTTTATATTTTCTAGGTTTGATACCAATATTCTTCAGGTTGGTTTATATTATTTAAGGCTGTTCCCAGCTGGATATTTTCCTTTAAATGCATATATCCTTCATCCATTTTGATGCATAGCAACGTATTGTACTTCTTACTGAACTGCAAGCTGTGCCAAATTTGGAATTGGTGAGGGGTTCACTCTAAATTGTTCCATTTTCTTTTACTGGACTAGGCAAGTGGATTCATGTTTTCATTGGCAAAGTAAATTTTAATTGTCTAACAATGTTTTTGGAACAATAATAAGGACAAGTGTTTGTAATTACAGTGCAGTTTGGAATGTTAACTGCCAGTTTCTGTTCAGGCAAACTGGACCAAAAATTACCTTTAAACTTTAGGGAAAATAGGGAGTATTTTGCACAATAAATTTAAAGTCTGCAGTAAAAATAGGCCTTTACCATTACTATTTGAAAGATTAGTTACAAAAAAAGCTAGGAAAATAGTGGGGGTTGATTTTTGATTTTCAGATATGTGTAATACAGAAATAGAAAGCTTTTCTTCAATCCGCTTTCCTACTATTTCAGACAACCACATAATATAATTTCTTTAATATAATTGCGCTCTGTTTTAAAACTATTTTTGCTACTACTGCTTCCACTGGGGTTTATTCTAGTACTTTAGAAACTGTCTCCTAACTTCCAGTCTAAATTTATTGATGTCTGACACAGATCCATATATTCTGATGCAATATTGTCCTTAGAATAGCTATTTCTTGTGTTTATCCCTCCTGTATATTTACAGACAGCAATCTTATACAACCTGCTTCTCTCTTTTGTGAATTGTACTAGAAAAGCTCTTTCATTCTGCTTCTGTAAGGAAATTTTTTTTATTTTTTTCCCCTGGGTTATCCTAGTAAGACCAATTTTCTGTGTTTGCTTCCACTTGGATTCATCTTTTTTGGAACCTGGTAAAAAACAATATTATAAAAAAAAAAACCCTGATAGCTTACAGTCATCACAAAAGCAGGTAATTACACTCCTGTGGGTTTTTTTCTTCCTGTTAATCTCAACTGAGGAACCTTGAGCTTTTTGTTGCTGTCATTGTTAAATTATATCTTAGATTTTCACAGAAGTATATATATTGCATGAAACATAGCACATGGAGCCTTCAAGGCATGATGTCCATTTTCATAGTCTTTTTCAGTCACTTTCAAACAGAGTATTACATTTTGCTTATAATGCTATTTTGGTTCAACCCTCCTTTCACCAGCCACCTGCATCTAGGTTTGGGAGTGGGAAGGAAGGTTGAATCACAGCAGCCCAGGTTAGCTTCTGTTGCTGTGGCCCAACACTTTTCCTATAGGTAGTGGTTGCAGTAAGAATTATCTTGCATTTTAAATCTCAGATAAAAAGATTTATTTTTTTTTAAGTTAAGATGTATGAAAAGCCGTGTGTTAACAAATATTCTTTGTGCCAAGAATAATATGTCAAGAATCTCCTTGGAATGGAGAAAGTGCCTTTGAAGTTAAATAAATGCTGAGTTTCCTGCTTAAGAGTGACTTTATAAGCATTGAGTAGACATAATTATTACATTGGTGACACTTAAAAATATCTAAGTAATGTAATTTTACAAAACAATATATACAACATATAATATAAACTTAGCAAAGGAAGTTTCCTATCTATGAGAGTGCAAACCTCTTTACACTTACGTCCTTAGGATCTTACTCTTTGTATATCCCTTCTAGTAATTACTGAAGTCGTAACCTAATTTAAACTTTGCAGCATGAATACTGAACTCATTGAATAAGTTACAAAGTAGTATTTTGGCCGGGGAAATTCTTCATGATTGTTCTAAGGAACCTTTTGCAGTCTTATTTCTTCAGCCTATTATCAAGGCAGAGGCTCAAAGATAGACACTTTGGAGCCCTAGCTCCGGTTTGCAAGGTTTCCCTGGAGCAGGCAGTATGCCTCGTGTGGTTTTCTGAAGGTCAGAATATTAAGAACTGAGACTGGAGAGAAGGAGACAGAACTTGACTTTCACAAACTCTTCTTTTTCACTTGTATTCTGTTCCAGAGTTTGCATAAAGTGCTTCACAACTGCTAATGTTTTAGGGCTTACCTTGACATATTAAATAGCAGGGCTGATGTCAGGGTCTGACTGGAGAAAACCCTGGTGTTGGACTCGTTTCATTCATGATACTAAGAGTGAAATTAAGACATAAATGAGGCCAAGTACCATAATTGATCAGTTGGTTTATCACAAAAAGGCAATTACTATAAAAAGGGAATTTTTTATAAAAAGGGGATAGCAATAGGACAAATTGGAAAAAAAGCTAGAAATGAAGGAAGAATTTGGGGTGCAGAGAGAGAGAGGTAGACACCACTGTGGATCCAGCTGTGTCCTGGACATTCGTTGCATCACTGGAAGTAGTGGGAGTCTTCCAGGGTCCGTAGTTGGTATCAGAGGTGGTGGGAGTCCTCCAGGGTCTGTGGTCAGTATTGGAGGTGGTGCGAGTCTTTTAGGATTTGTAGTCAGTATCTGAGCAGAGTGTCTCCAAGAGTCTGTAATAGTTGTCGGAGGTAGCTGTCAAGTGGGTGTCCTCTTGGAGGTGTCCTTCTGCAGCAGTCCTCCTGAAGGTGTGCTTTCCTGGATTTGCCCTCATGGTGATGGTTTTTTGGGGTTCTTTTTTGGCGATTACCTTTTCCCCCCTTTCGTAATGGGTTGGAGGGAGTACCTCTGTTCTTAATGTCGCATACTACATGTTCCTGGTGGACCAGCTTTGCTGGCTTTGCAGCCAGCTCTTCAACTGCACATGTCTGCACACACACAGATGTCTGCAGCAATTCTTGGTATAATGGGCAGCAATTCCTCACACCAGACCTCGAGGTAATGGACAGAAGAGTCTTAGCTCTTCCCAACCATCTCCGAGGCAATGGATGATGGAGTCCCATTTCAGTTCCTCACACCCTTCTCTCAGGCAATGAACACTGGAATCTTATCTCAGCTCCTCCCACCCATCTCTGAGACAATGGTCAGTGGAGTCCCATTTCAGCTCCTCACACCAATCTCTCAGAAAGTGGGCCATGAAATCCCATCTCTGCTTCTCCCAGCAATCTTTGAAACAATGGACAATGGAGTCTGATTTCAGATCTGTCTCTCACAGCTGAGTGAGCAGCCCTGCCCTGCCAGTGCTGTATTATCTCTTTTATTTGTTGAATGTGATGTGGATAGGGGTGGGGAAGGATAAAATAGAAAAATAAAGCAATCAGGTTCATCAGGCAGCAGCACAAGCAGTTTTGTTGGTGTTGCTGCCTATGGAATCCATATCAGTTCATAGAGAAATGGAATGATTTGCTTCCTATTAAAACAAGTAATTTTCTAATGATGTTTTATTACAGCCTTTTTTTTCCCCCCAAATTGAAATCAGACTAAACAAACCTTCATCAGCAAATCATTAAATATATTTAGGCACTATGAAGTGAAGTCTTGAGCTGTGTCAAAATGTGTATTATAATTTTCCTGAAGTTCACAAAAAGCCATTTTTTTCCTAACAGGTCATATGAATGTTTTGCACTGTAATACATTATGAATACAATGTACTTGGTTTTATTTAAACATAAAACCAGATAGATATTCATTGATCATTTAAGGTTAATCTCTTTCATAATTAATTAAAAATTGTTATATTTATAGTGTATTATATTGAAGTGGGAGATTTAAATACTACCTTGTTATTTCTGTCATGACTAAACCTAAGTAAAATTCTTCATCTGTTGTGTACTATGCAATCAAATAATTGTGTGATTATTTTTATTAGCCGGTTAACATTTTTCCTGACTTTAGATTTGGGTTTTGCTAATTCATCTGGGGGGTGGTTTTCGTTTCAGAATTCTCAAGAAGAGCCAGTTGTAGAACTGAAACCACTGCAAGAGATATTAGAGGTGAGATGGCTTTGTTATATAGAGTTTCGGGGGATTTTTTAATACTCAGATCCGACCATAATATATTAATATAATAAATAACATCATATGACATACAGTTAAAATATTAAATTGAAAAGTAGAATGTTTAAGAATGTTATTGTCAGGTTTCTGTTTTAATTCCTACCAAATTAAACTCCCATTAAAAAAAAAAAAAGTGCAGTAATAGTTTAGGTAAATTAATCTTCAGTTTAATATGGAGTATGATTATCCCTCATTTCTGAATTTTATAGTAATTATTTCAAGGAGTTTTATGAGCCCTACTCTCTTACATTAAGGGAAACAAGTGCTATGCTTAACAACTAAACTGATTTGTTTGATTTCATTATATATTTTGTACTGTTTCTGTAAAAATTACATGAAAAAATAATTTTTCAGAAAAAATAAAAAAATGTAAATCTTAGAATATTTAGGGTTATAAAGGACCTTAAAGATCATCTAGTTTCAACCTACCATGCCATGGGCAGGGACATCTCCCATTAGACCAGATTATTCAGGCTCTGTCTACCTGGCCTTGAACACTGCCAAGGATGGGGCATCCACAGCTTCGCTGGGCAACCCATTCCAGTGCCTCACCACCCTCACAGTAAAGAAATTCTTCCTTATAACTAACATGAACTTCCCTTGTTTTAGTATAAACCCATTACCCTTTGTCCTATCACTACTGTGCCTAATGAAGAGTCTCTCCCCAGCATCCTTGTGAGCCCCATTCAGATATTGGAAGGCTGCTATGAGGTCTCCACACAGCCTTCTCCAGGCTGAACAGCCCCATCTTTCTCATCCTATCTTCGTACAGGGGGTGCTCCAGTCCCCTGATCATCCTCGTGGCCCTCCTCTGGCTGGGTTTGTTCCAACAGTTCCATGTCCTTTTTATGCTGAGGACACCAGAACCTCACAATACTCCAAGTGAGGTCTCATAAAAGCAGAGTAGAGGGGCAGGATCACCTCTTTTGACCTGCTGGTCACGTTGCTTTTAATGCAGCCCAGGATACAGATGGCTTTCTGGGCTGTCACACATTGAAGCTGGTTCATGGTCAGTTTCTCACCAACCAACACCCCCAAGTCCTTCTCCGCAGGGCTGCTCTGAATCTCTTCTCTGCCCAACCTGTAGCTGTGCCTGGGATTGCCCTAACCCAGGTGCAGGACCTTGCACTTTGCTTTGTTGAACTTCATGAGGTTGGCATTGGCCACCTCTCAAGCCCGTCAAGAAGTGCAAGGTCCCCCTGGATGTAATTCCTTTCCTCCAGCATATCACCTGAACCGCACAGTTTGTTGTCATCAAGCAAACTTGCTGAGGATGCACTCAATCCCAGTGTCCATGTCGCTGACAAAGATGGATCCGTCCCAACACCAGTCCCTGAGGGACGCCTCTCATTAGTGGTCTCCAGCTGGACATCTAGCTATTGACTCTCTGTGTGTGGTCGTCCAGCCAATTCTTTATCCCTCAAGTGATCCATCCATCAAATTTATATCTCTCCGTAGACATAGAGACATCCTTGTTTAGAGACAAGGACGTCGTGCAGGACAGTGTCGAGTGCCTTGCGCAAGTCAAGGTCAGTTGCTCTTCCCTCGTAGACCAATGCTGTGTCCCCATCATAGAAGTCCGCCAGATTGGTCAGGCATGATTTGCCCTTGGTGAAGGCAAGTTGGCTGTCAGGAATTGCTTCGTTGTTTTCATTTGCCTAGCATGGTTTCTAAGAGAATCTGCTCCATGATCTTCTGAAGCACTAAGGTGAGACGGACTGGTCTGTAGTTCCCTGGGTCTTCCACTTTCCCCTTTTTAAAAACAGGGGTTATATTTCCCTTTTTCCAGTCATTGGATAATAGTTATAAAAGGACTATTTAATATGTAATTGTGTGTATTAACTGAATTATCTTTTCAAATGAGGAAATCAATCAATCAGATTCATCCATTTCTAATCAATTTTATATGTATGCCTTGCATATATGCCATATATGTTGGCATATATGTATGCCAGAATTTCTTTGTATTTTTGATCACATTGCACATTTTAATCACATTGCAAATTCATTAAGATGGATTTGAACTCCAAAGCATAATTTTGAAGGAGCAATAATAATAGTTTCACTAACTTTGTTCCAAGTGTATTATTTGAAGTGAATTTTCCTATTCCTCCCCCATCCTAATTCTTCAGGCAGTTGTAAGCACCTATATGTAAGACCTCCCTGGGGGAAATTGTTTTGGTTTCTTCTTTTCCACCCGCCTGATGGAAAACTTGATTAATAACAGTGTTCTGGTATTAAGATGCTATGATCTGGTCACTATGACATTGTTTTACTTTAAAGCCCTGACTTTGGACTTACATCATCAAAATAGTTTTACATGCTTCAAGTATCTCAGCATGTCTGTTAATTCCAAATTAGGTAGAGTTTGAAAACAGAATTTAAAATAGCCACGTTCCCTATGGAATTGAAAATTTAAAGCTCTTCTAATTTTTAAAATTGCCCTTCATATTTTTCTGATACTGTTAATCTCCTCAAAATGTGAGCATACCCAAGTAATGCCAGATTTGCATTCAGAAAAACATAGTTCCAAAAATTCTGACTTATTTTAATTTTAACTGTCTTGGCATAATCTATCAATGTCCCTTATCTTTGTTTTATGGGAGGTTGGTTTTTTTTTCCGTTGAGCAACTTGGTTTTAGCTTCAAGTCCCTGTTAAATTTCAAAAGCGTCATCTTAGATATAGATAATGCTTTCTTAAAGAGACAAATACAAATTCACCTTTGTATTATAATTACAGATTTAGGATTTGCTGTTGTGCAACCATAATTCATTCACAGCATTCTAATCAGTGCCTGTGTTCCTAACCATGTCTCCTCAATCTCCGTGTGTGTGTTTGTTAAATAATAAAAGTGTACATTTTTAATAAATCTGTTTTCACAAGCTAGTTATATACACTCATATTATTTAGGTATATCAGTACCTACTTTATTAAGTTAATGTAAGTAGTAGGGAAGCAGTAACCTCTTTTCTCATGCAAACTTCAGAATTTCTGTTATATTACATTTTATTCCAGTAATGAGCTGTTCTTTTAAGCAGTTTGAGGAGTATCCCTTTCTGGTTGAGAATTTAGTGAACTAGTTTAAGATTTGAAAAACAGTTTACAATACAAACATATGTCATGTTGGAGCCATAAAGGCTGTTTTGGAATATCAGATGTCTTTTCTGATAACTAATCTAAAATAAGGCATTTGGAGTAAATGCTCAGAATCAGAGCAGATAAACAGAAAAGATATGAACTGTACAATTCTTTAGAATGATCTGAAAAAGAACAATATTTTTCTTGTTTAATGGGTAAAAAAAAAAGGTTATGTCCGATAGTGAGTTTAGAAAGGTAGACTGAATATTTTGTACATGCTGAAATTGGAGCAGCTATAACATTTAGAAGCTGTGAGTACAAAGATTAAATTAATGGGATGAATAGAGCACTATGGGATGGGTAAGATTATTTAATCTAATGTGTGCAATATTTCCCATGAGCAATATTATGAGGGCATAAATGTGGTCTCTAGGAACAGAAAAAAAATGTCAAAACTCATCTTTCTTTTTAACTTTATTAACTAACGCTATATTTAGATAGGAACAATGGAGTAAAGAAGGGTCAGGAGGAGATGAATTGTAACGTGCTTGCCCTGCCCCAAGAAGTCGTAATATTATGAATTCGGATAATCCATTTATGAAATAAGGAGGAAGATTTGAGGTGCAAATATGAAGAAGTTGAAGTAGGACTGTGATGTTTAACTTTTCACAACTGCAAACATATTTCTTTCCAACACTATGCACAGAAGGGCACAAAATACGGGAAAAAGAATTTTTCCTAGTCTAAAATAACTTTTCTCTTTATAGTGAAATTTAGAAAAATTGTATAACATTCTTTTCTGCTAACATACAAAAGGATCATGGAGAAATACCGTTTGTTGATAGGAAGTCAGTATGGTTTTGGGGCAAGTGATGAAATCTAGTTTTCCCTCTTATTTAATGTTTTTAATCTTAAATTAATGGACACTGATTTAAGGATTAATTATGTAAGGATTTAGCACCTTCGTGTTCAGATTTTTTAGGCATTTACAGTTATACCTCTGTAAATTACTCCGATAATTTTTGACAGTGCAAAACAGTCTGCGTAAAGGAGAATTCTGCAGTCTTGTATTTCTTATGTTGCCTAGGTAAGTATCTCATTACAACAACTTGTATAAATTCAGTTAAAGGAGATAAAAATATAGCTGCTCTGTTCATTTCGTAAGTCTTATTCTTTTGCTCTTCCAGATTCTTTTAGACAAATTAGTGAGCACACCACATGAACCTTATGTACCAATTGATGACTCATTTTGGCCACCTTATCTGGAGTTGCTGCTGCGGCATGGAATTGCTCAGAGACATCCAGAAGATCCAGACAGAATACGTCTAGAAGCCTTTCATGGGTAGTGTGGCCTACATCTTTATTTTGAAATGAAACTACTCTTACCTGGAGTCTGACATACATTCTATGATGAGGTTTTTTTATATGAGTAGCAGTTACCTTCTGAATTAATCCTAACCTGCTTTTCTAAAGTTCTCATTGTAGTCCATGGCTGCACATAATTTTGCTGATTTGAATTAATAATTATAACCTTGGAGAATAAAATATGCTTTTTATTTAAACAGATTTGTTTATTGATGTAGTAACTTCAGTGGTTTCTCAGTTCATGGCAAAAGGGCTTAATAAAATCATAGACTGGTTTCCAGTGGAAGGGGTCTTAAAGACCACCCAATTCCAACCCCACCTGCCATGGGCAGGGACACCTTCCGCTAGACCAGATTGCTCCAGGCCCCATCCAACCTGGCCTTGCGCACTGCCAGGGATGAGGCAGCCACAGCTTCTCTGGGCAACCTGCTCCAATGCCTTTCCACCATCACAGTAAAGAATTTCTTCCCAATGTATAAATCTACCCTCCTCCAGTTTGAAACTGTTACCGTTGTCCTATCACTGCACTTTCTGATAAAGAATTCCTCCCCATATTTCCTGTAGGTCCCCTTTATAGTACTGGTGGGCTGCTATAGATTCTTTATGTTAGGGAAGTCTGGAGCCTTCTCTTCTCCAGGCTAAACAAGCCCAACTATCTCAGCCTTTCCTCATACAGGTGATGCTACATCATTTTTGTGGACCTCCTCAAGCAAACCATGTCCTTCTTGTGTTGGGGCCCCAGAACTGGACCCAGTACTGCAGGTTGGGCCTCATGAGAGCGGAGTAGGGGGGAAGAATCACCTCCCTTGACCTGCTGATCATGGTCCTTTTGGTGCAGCCCAGCACACGGTCAGCTTTCTGGGCTGCAGGCACAAACTGCTGGGTCATGCTGAGCTTCTTGTCAACACCTCCAAGTTCTCTGCAGGGCTGCTCTCAAGCTATTTTCTGCCCAGCCTGTATTTGTGCCTGTGACTGCCCTGACCCAGGTGTAGGACCTTGCACTTGGCTTGGTTGAACTTCATGAGGTTGGTACTGTCCACCTCTCAAGCATGTCAAGGTCCCTCTGAATGGCATTCTTTCCCTCCAGTGTATCAACAGAACCACCCAGCTTGGTGTCATCAGCAAACTTGCTGAGGGCGCACTCCCACTGTCCATGTCACCAACAAAGATGTTGAACAGGACCCATCCCAGCACCAACCCCTGAGGGACGCCTTTTGTCACTGATCTGTTGGACATTGAGCCGTTGACCGCAACTGTTCGCATGTGGCCATCCAGCCAGTTCTTTATCTGCTGAGAGGTCCACCTATCAAATTGATGTCTCTCCATCTTAGAGACAAGGATGTGGGACAGTGTCAAATGCTTTGCACAAGTCCAGGAAGAATATGTTGGTTGCTGTTCCCATATGGGCCAGTGCTGTGTCCCCATCATAGAAATCCACCAGATCAGTCAGGTATGATTTGCCCTCCATGAAACCACACGGCCTGTCAGCAGTCACCTTATTTTCCATGTGCCTTAGCATAGTTTCCAGAAGGAGCTGCTCCATGATGCTGCCAGGCACTGAGGTGAGACTGGTTTGTAGTTCCTTGGGTCTTCCTTTTTTTCCTTTTAGAAATGGGGATTGTATTTCCCCTTTCCTGTCATGGGGAACTTCACCGGACTGCCACAACTTCTCAAATGTGACAGATAGTGGCTGAGCCACTTCACCTGCCAGTTTCCCCAAGACCCACAGGCGCATCTGTGGTGGGCTGTCCCTGGCTGGATTCCAGGTGCCCACCAATGGTGCTCTGTCACTCCCCCTCCTCAGCTGAACTGAGGAGAAAAAATACAACAAAAGGATTGTGGATGTAGGTAAGGGCAGGGAGAGATCATTCGTTAATTACCATTATGGGCAAACTTGGCCTAAAAAAAGTAGTTTATTGGTGATGAAATCAGAGTAGGAAATGAGAAATAAACCCAAACCTTAAAATACCTCCTCCCTGCACCTCCCTTCTTCCTGGGCTCAACTTCACTCCCCATTTTCTCTACCTCCTCCCACAAGCAGGGGAACAGAGAATGGGAGTTGTGGTCAGTTCATCACATTGTCTCTGCTGCTCCTTTCTCCTCAGGGGAGGACTTCTGACTCTCTCCCCCTGCTCCAGCATGGGGTCTCTTCCATGGGTGCAGCCCTTCAGGAACAGACTGCCCCAGTGTGGGTCCCTTCCATAGGGTCACAATTCCCTCAGCAAACCTGCTCCAGTGCGGGCTCCTCTCTCCAGAGGGCCGCAGCTCCTGCCAGAAGCCTGCTCCAGCCCGGGCTTCCCACGGGGTCACAGCCTCCTTCGGGCATCCTCCCGCTCAGCCATGGGGCCCTGCATGGACTGCAGGTGTTCTGCTCCTCCATGGACCTCCATGGGCTGCAGGGGCACAACTGCCTCACCATGGACTGCACCATGGGCTGCAGAGGAATCTCTGCTCCAGCACTGGAGCACCTCCTCTCCTCCTGCACTGGCCTTGGTGTCTGCAGAGCTGTTGCTCTCACATATTCTCACTCCTGGTTTTAGCTGCTGCTCTGCAGCAGCTCTTTTCTCCCTCCTTAACTGTGTTATCTCAGAGCAATTACCACCACTGCTGATGGGCTAAGCCTCAGTGAGCAGTGTGTCCATCCTGGAGCTGGCTGGCTTTGGCTCTGTCAGACAGAGGGGAAGCCTCTATCAGCTACCAAAACCTCACCAAGCAAACCAAATACACATCACAACAGGTGCCATGGGCACAAAAAAACCCAAATCACTGAGAAAAAGATAGGATAGTCTATAAATGGGTGCTCTAGAGAAGATGCAATGTTAATTTTCATAACGCAAAATAAAATCTCATCCAAGTAAAGTATCAGAATAGATTTAAAAGAAAACACTTCACGTAAAGCTTTATATTAAATTATGGGATTCACCACCATAAAATGTGTTGCAAAGGTTAAGTAGAAATTTTAAAAAAATGCAAGTTTGCAAAATTTAGGTTCACAAGTTGTTATTAAAGAAAACTGTCAGTCAGAAAACCCTATCCTGCTAATCACTGGACCCTGAGGAGATATACATAGATATCCTTGATACCTTCCTGCAGCTCCAAAGTATCCTACTGCGTTCCCTAAAGCCTTTTGGCTTAGGCTTGGGATATGCTCAGGAGCCCAAACTTGAATGCAGAGCTTTCTCCTTCTGCTCAGTTAAGCCACACACCACAGCAAAAGAAAAGCTGTAGAAAGAGGAAATAAGTTTTCTCTCATGGCCTGAAATGCCTGATCGGTTTTTAAGGGAAACAGGTTCAGACTGAAATAGAGCTAACTGGAAGCTGTAGCTCCTAGAAAAATCCTAGCAAGTAAAGGGAGTAAGTTCTCAACTATTAGGGAAGTTCTGCAGTACATCTAAAGACAGAGTTGGGTTTCTTTCTCCATACATATCTAAGTGAGAGTTGTTTAATTGGAATTAACGCATCCATAAAAGCTGATATCGGGACTCTACCTATGTACATGCTATGAAATAAGAATTTGTTGAGCTTAATGTCAAATTTTAACTCTACAAAGCTAACATTAAAATCATATGGGAAAGAACACTCAGAGCTACCAGTCTGAGTAAGATGAAAATCTGATCTACCCCGCAGTCACTCTATAATGGGTAGTGTAGGCATAGATAGTTACAATTTCTCTTGGAGGAGGGACTCTGCCAAGACTACTTTCAACTAAGTGGACCCTTCTGTCACTTCACTGGTCCCAAGTCAAGGGCCAAAAAATGAACAACCTGCATTTACTTTCTTTAGAAAGGGACATAAAGTACATTTGCTACATTACACAAGGTACATTAATACATCGTTATGAAACACTTCCTCGTGGAAAAGCCACAGAGGATCAGAGGAAGAGGTGAGCTTTCTGCTCACAACAAAGCTATGGCACTAGAACAACTTAGCAGGTGCTTAGCATCCAGTGTGTTATTTTCAAAATGAGCCTGCATGTACAGTTTCAGCTGCATGTGCCACCAATAGAGCCAAGTTGTTTCATACCCACCAGAGTGAAGTCCTTAAGTGAAATTCCCGTATATTCACTTTCTGAGTCCAAGTACTTCTTTTAATATCCAAAATGCCCTGTAATAGATAGTTTCAAATTAGAATACCCAGTTTTTACCAGACACGAGTCTGACCTGTTCTGGATAATATCAGCAGACATTTTCTGTTTGGACGTATTTTACATAGACGAATTACATTGAACACCTTGCAATGCAGAGGTCTACAGAGGAAATCTGCTTTAGGGTGCATTTTATTCCTTTGTTCCTACCTTATACTGCTGATAAGGAACGCCGTGTACCCTGATCCTCCGTACTCAGTGTTATCCAGGTTTCTTTTCTCATGTCTTGCTATTTAGGATAAATCGTTTCAATGATGAGAAACACCAGTAGCAAGGAGAAGACATGCACAGTGGGTTTAAATCTAATACTGAGTATTAAATCTCTCACTTGAGTATGTTTCATGGAAAAAAAATCTATTTTGGATGTGGTTTGGTGTAGATTCCATTGTACATAGCTTGTACTTAAAGTACACAAGTTCATAAACTCTTAAATAGTTTTTCCTTAGGGCTATGTGTACATACCTTGTACATTAGTGCAAGGGAAAGATCAGGAGGCATTGAAACTTTCACTCTTACTTCTCGTGGCAAGAAGTCACAGTCGGGATCAGTATAAGTTCAAATCCTGACTTTGAATGAAAAAGGTAATGTTTTTTTCAAAACCATTTTTTTCTGGATATGCTGGAGCCTTGTTCCCCTAACCTACAGGTTGGGCAGAGAAGAGAATGAGAGTGGCCCTGTGGAGAAGGACTTGGAGGTGTTGGTCAATTGAAAAATGAATATGAGCCGGCTGCAGTGTGCTCTCACAGCCCAGAACGCCAACCATATCCTGGGCTGCATCAAGAGCAGCATGACCAGCAGGTCGAGGGAGGTGATCCTGCCCCTCTACTCTGCTCTCATGAGACCTCACTTGGAGTACTGTGT
>JAOEHY010048755.1:0-14387 GCA_025447955.1 Psilopsiagon aurifrons
AAGCAAATTCCCGACTTTTTCGGGTAGGAAAATGGGAATGGGATAGGAAAGGTATTCCCAAAGTGTTTATTATGGTCACAGGGCTCCCTGATCCACAGGGAGCACTGGATTCAGTGCCTATAGCTATGGGGTGCATCAACAACATGGGGTCTTGGGCCAGCAGGATGCTGAGCATGGTCCCTCTCGGCGCGGACCATGCTCCGCATCCTGCTGGCCCCTGCTATTGATACCCCATGGTTGCCCCTACCATGCCCTGCACCCCAGTTTGGGATGAGTCAACCCAAGGCAGGGCAGGGCTTCCCCTCCCTGCTGACTAACGTCGGTCCTGGGGTGATGCCACATTGAGGTGACACAGCTTTCGGGGTGGAAAAGGGCCTGAGGGGGGAGTTGACCCGATGCCCTGGTGATGGGCTCTGTAGATGGATGGATGGATGGATCTGACCCCACTCACAGTGCCAAGGCTTGAAATCAAGTGATGGAAAGGACGTAGATCAGGCAGGAGCTCAGGAAGAGGAGCAGGAAGAGGAGGAGGAAGAGGATGGACAGACCCCATCCAGCCATGCCATCCCCTCTCTGGCTCCTCATATCCATCTCCATCTTCCTCTTGCAGGAGGAAGACACAGGGTAGGGAGGATGAAGGGCTCCATGCAAGGATGAAGCACAGAGGGTGCAGCCCCCAAGGGGTGCTGGGGATGTTTGGGGACCAAGTACTATGGGACAGCGTCCATATCTGCTTCCCAGCCCCTGAGGAGGGAGAACAGGAGGAGGAAGAAAAGAAGGGAGGGAAGGGGGAAGAAAGGAGAGGATGTAAAGAGTAAGGAAGGGAAAAAGGGAAGGAGGAAGGAAAGGAGGGAAGAAAGAAAGAAAGGAAGAAAGGAAGGAGGGAAAGGAGAAAAAGGAGGGAAGGGAGAAGGAAAGAAAGGAGGGAAGAAGGGAGGAATGGAGGGAAGGAGGGAAAGTGAATGAAAGGAGGGAAGGGATAAGGAAAGAAAGGATGGAAGAAGGGAAAGGCAAAGGGAGAAGTGGGGAGGAAGAAAGGGGGGAAGAAGGAAGGAGGGAAAGGGAAAGGAAGAAAAGGAGGGAAGGGAGAAGGAAAGAAAGGAGGGAAGAAGGGAAAGGCAAAGGAAGGGGAGAAGTGGGGAGGAAGAAAGGAGGGAAGAAGGAAGGAGGAATGGAGGGAAGGAGGGAAAGGGAACGTGAGGAACGAGCAAAGGAAGGAAAGGAAGGAATAGGGAAGGAAGGCAGCAAACCCCATCCCCACTTTCTAGGGCAGCACAGGAGGGACAGACCCCATTTGGCCGCCCCATCCCTGGGGGAGACGGAGACTCCCTTAATTTAGCAGCAGCTCCCACCGCCCCGTTCCTGCTGTCGGGAGCGGGACACAGCTCCCATCCATCCACCGGCAGCACCACAGAGCCCGAGCGATGCTTTCTGCTTTTATTCAATTAATGCAGCAATCTATACAAGGAAAAAAACCCCAAAGTAATAACCATGAAACGGTGAAATTCCAACCCCCACCAGCCAAGAACCAAATCCTTCCCAAGAAACCAACCGGAATCCCAACGATTCCCCCCCCTTGTCAGCCTGTACAGAAAATAATCTCTGCCCCATTTACAGCGTTTCACACAGTACTTCTCGTATCCCAAACGTCTCAACTGTACAACTTTGATACAAACTCTTGCTTTTTCCGAGGAAAAGCTTCCGGAAAAAAATATTGCCACTTTTCTTTTTTATTTCTTGTTATTTGGAACCAAAAAAAAGGGGGGGGAATTAAATTCTTGAAGGGAAAAAAAGAGAACAACCTTAAAATTCAAAGTTGGAGAACTTGAAGTGTGGGCAGGGGTGGGAAAAGGAGGGGAGATGGGGAAAGGAAGCTGAGATGCTTCTCAACTGAGGATTTCTCCTTCCCACTGGGAAAGGGATCACTTTGGGCCGGTAAAAGGCTTTCTGCTGCTGGTGGGGTCCAGACCTGGGTCTCCCCAATGCCCTCCTCAATGTGTTTTGAACCAAGGGGTACCAACAGCTTCAAAAGGCAGAGGTCGGAGCTCTCATCCCAATGGATATCTGGTGCTGGATGACCATCCCCATGAGTGATCCCTTGGGATGAGCCAAGCCTGTGGGAGTTACAGCTCTCTCCTAACATCTGGATGGGGGGTCAGCAAGTGGGGAACCAGATGTGGCAAGCGGGGCTCTGCCTGCAGCTCACCTCTTAGTGCCAGCAAACAGCCCTTCCTATGGACACGGTGAACCCACACCATGGATGTAAGAGCTTTAGCTCCATCCCTGAGCCTCCTGGAGATAGAAGTAACAGTGACAGACCCCAATTCCTCCTGCTCTCTGCAGAACTGAGGGGATGGAACCCACCAAAGTAGAATGAATCCCACCAAAGCAGGGACAGACCCCACTTTTGCCCCCCTTCCTTAAGAAAGACAGTTCTCCTGGTCTGGGCTGTGGGTGTATGGCATCGTCACACTGAACATAGCCTTATTCCCAGATTCGGGATGAGCAGGTTACACCAATGACACACTGTGGGTGGATGGAGAGGAGGTGGGACTGCACGACCGGACTGAACAGATACAACAAAGCCAAAGGGGCCGAGGTTTGGGCATGAGTCTGGGGAGGACTTCTGGCTCTAAATCAGAGCTCACCACACTCCATCCTTCACCCCAGACCCATGGCACCAGCCTGACCTGAAGCACAACACAGCTGGTGACAGAGAACAGGTATGGGCATCACCAGGATTAAGAGCTACAGCTTTCCAGGTAGGTCGCAGTTTGGGATCCAGACACCTGGATCCACATGGAAATGTGTTTTGAATCAGGGATTCACTCTGCTGTTGTTCAGTGCAAAAGAGTTAAAAAACGATGTTATCTACACATATACATCTGTGTCTATAGAAAATGTCTGTACAAGAGGGGAAAGGTGCCCTGCCCACACGCTGGGGACACCCAGGAGATGCTACAGGTCAGACTGGTGGTGTCCCATTCTCACTCCGAGGTGTCAAGCCCCAACCAACCAAGTTGAAAACACAGGAGAAGAGTGGCTGGAGTGGTGAGGAGCTTCTCTTGTCCCTCCAACCACGGCTGCTAGCTCAGAGCCACTGCAGGGATGTGGCCTTGGAGGGAGGAAGGGAAGAGGGGAGAGCTCCCAACCACAGCTGCAGGAACAGCAAACCAAGGTGGGAGAGGAAGGATACTTGCACACACACAGATCAGATGAGGTGACAGTACCAGGCTAGAGGATGCAGGTAAGGCTGAGGAGTAAGACCTCAGGATATCTTGTTCAGCCTTCAGTGGAGACAAAGCCAACACCTCACCCATGGGATTCCTGCTCTGGAAAGCTGCCCCAGAAAGCCAGGCTGCCTCCAGCTTCAAGCTGACACCAGGGTACGGTATCCCTGTTGCAGAGGTAGGTGTAGAACTGGGAGCTGGTGGGGAAGAGCTGGTTGTGCAGAGCCTGGCAGTGACCACTGCCACCATCAGCATCATCCACATCAGATCTGACACCCAGGAAAGCACGGAGCGCATCCAGGATGAATCCAAGAAGGCAACTGGAAACAGGCATTGAAGGCATCCTGCTAGCGGCTCCCCAGCTCGCCGGAGATGTTTGCACCAGCCATGAGGAGGAGAAGGAATCGCTGCTCCCTGCATGTGGTTTTGCTATCAAGGGAATGCCAAGCTTTCCAAACCAGTGGATTTGTAGCCAAGAGCTGGCCTGGATTCTCTGCAGAAAGCCGGGAGGGTGAGGAACACCCCTTCAGATGCCAAATGTGGTCTGGAAATGGGGTTTTAAAGGGCTCAGAAGCAGCAGAAGCGCAAACTTTCAGACCTCTGGGCAGACAACACAGGTTCTGCGCCTGTACCTCCACATGGAGCCAACGGTGGCTGTCACCAGGAAACCAACCTGATAACAAGAGACAGGCACTGGGAACCTCACCTATAACACTCCACAGATCAGCCCTGTGCTGGAGCTGACAGTCAGTTCCTTTGTACTAATATGACCATTAGACCCAGCCTGAGCAGCGACCCCAACAACAGGAGAGCGGCAGGAGCTACCGAAGTCAGTGGGGAAGGAAAAGGACACCAAGACCCAGATGTCAGCAAAGAGCACAGCGAGGAACAGCGCTTGGCTTGGTGGGGTTTGGCTGGGAGCCCCTCAAGACAGCAGCAAACCGGGTTTCAAAATATATTACATCTTTTTATTGCCAAGCGTGAGGACCATGAAGTGTGAGAGGGACACGACACGAACAGGAACTGCAACTGGAAGGAGGGCAAAGCGGCTGGGATGTAAAAAGAAGACTGTTCCTTACAACTGCCAACACTTGGGTTCAGGGAAGCAACCGGAGGAAGCCTCTTAAAAGTACGGTTCTAAAGATGCTGTTGGGCCCCAAAGCTTTGGAAACACACTGAGGCTTTGGTCTGGGCTAATGCAAGCCGGGAGGGAGAGGAGGAGGAAGGCAGCAATCTAACACTAACTCCATGGGCCCAGTGCCTGGTTCTTCCCTGTAGCAAGCAGAAAACTCCCTGCTCCAGGAATACAGGCAGAAATAAAGCCAGGAGGAGGCGGGCAACCACTGCTGAATGCACTGAACTGAGGCCAAGCTCAGACCCTCGCAGTGTCCCCGCTCCCAGAGCCAGCCTTGGAGGGGACACTCTGCAGCAGAGCTGCCCGAGGCCATGGCAGTGCCTGCTCCTGCTCCATCAGAGCGCATCCCTCGGGATGGGATGCTGCATCACCTCAACTCTCTCCACCTAAAGGGGCAGGGGGATGAAAGCCAGTCCCCCAGGCATGGAGAACAGCGCTTCTCAGGGGGTCCCAAGGCAAACGTCCTTCACAAGCACAGCAACTCTCCTATTCCTCTTTGCTATCCCCAGCTCTGGGAAGCAGCATGTACTCAATGTGATCACTCACCCAGCAGTCCCAGGGCTCCAATATGGACCTGGGGCCAGCCTCACTGAAGCCAGCCACGTTTCCTTCTTCCTCGAGCAAAACACACTCCTCATCAGACCAGCACTGAGAAACCAGAGCTCAAGTACATTCCTCTCGGAGAGGGCAGCACAGGGACTGTGCGAGCCCACGCTGGCTTGGGAAAAGGGACTGGAAAGGAAACCTATGTTAAAACTGGTACTAAAGTGCAACAAAAATGTCCTAAACCCTTTGAAATCAACCGCAGCTAAGAGGGGGTCTGCAAAGCTTCAAACTTCCAGTTACTGCAGGGCATCCTTAAAACAAACCCAACACCAACCAGGTCAGAGCAGACCAAGGAGCCCTTTGGTGAAGCGAATCCGAGGCCACCGCAGTGCGCTTCAGCTCCCGGGGTCAAACGTTATATTTAGACCATGTGGAAAGGAGGAAAGTTAAAGCAAAGAAAAAAAAAAAAGAAACAAAACCCCAAAAATACAATTCCTGAATCCTGCACAACGAAACAGGGAAACTTTTTTGGTGTTTTCAAAAGAAATCCCAACAGACAGCCTGCCATAACTTTATCTGTTTCCTAAGGGAAGAGATGCCCGTTTGACCCCACGACTCAGGGCACCATGTGCACTGGACATGTTCCCATCCTTCCGTTATGTCTCAGCATTCCTCCATTCACAAAAGCAAATCGCTAGGATCCTTCCTGTTTACTCTTCAGCCTGAAAGGAAAAACCAAAACTGAAGCTAGATGGAAGATAGCCAGAGGGAAGAGAGAGTTTTCACAGACTGGAGGCCAATCAGCTCCACCATGAGCCCGGAAAGTGCAATCCTCAGTGTCGCCTCATCTTAACTTTCCTGGCTGGGCTTCCATCCTCCTCGTCCTCCTCACAGTCCTCCGTGTACTCGTAAGACCTTCGCCAATAGTTCTCGGAGCTGAAGTTGCTCCTTCTCCGATGTTTTGGTAAGAGGACCGAGCGCCTGTTCTCCTCTTTATCCATTTCGAGAATCCGTGGCCTATGGAAAAAGAGGAAGAAGGGAGCGTGAGCACATCCACGGCGGGATTTCACCATTCCCTGGCTAGTTCTGCATACTTGGAGCGCTATGACTGGCTGTTTCCACATCGCTCTCCCAGTCCTGGGCACTGAGCAGAGCAGGAACAGATCACCACGTTGCACCTCCCACAGGGAAGCTGGGAATTGTGCTTTCGACGGTGCAAGTCTTTCCCCTTCCCAGAGCAAGTTCTGGTCCTTACCTCCACCAGGAACACTTCCAAACAGCCCAGTCACCTGGTTTTAAGTGCAGCTTGTGGCTTCAGGAAACATCCCTTTTGAAGAAGGCTCTGTCTCTCCTACAGGAGAACTCGCAGCACAGAGCTGAGCTCCTTTCTAAGCTGCTGGGGTGCTTGCAGTGCAGGATCAAACCACAGCTCTGAGCTCCTTTGATCTCTCAAACATCAGCACAGGCAATTGTGATTTCTACAAAGCTGCCTCTGCTCTTGTCTGCGACGGCTTTGTAGCAGGACAGGGTTGGTGGGTTGCACGCACCACTTATTATATCCTAGGTGGCAACTGCTGAGCTCCATAAAGAGATACCACTACACGATATCCATGCTGGTTACCTATGTTATACTTGGGCTTCTGAGGCCAGAGAAAAAACAGGCTTTTGATACCCATCTATCTGCTGCAGGAATCTATGCACCACACCCCGATAAGGTCATCGACTGGTTTGGGTTGAAGGCACCTTAAAGCTCACCCAGTCCCAGCCCCCTGCCATAGGCAGAGCAGGCTGCTCCAAGCCTCTGTGTCCAACCTGGCCTTGAGCACTGCCAGGGATGGGGCAGCCACAGCTTCTCCGCTCACCCCAGGCTGCAGAGCAGCTCTGTGAGATGCACAGATTTGTTCTGCACGATCGCTTCTCTAATCACACACCAGCCCACTGCGTGCTCAGAGCTTTCATCCGCAGCCTTCTCTTCTTGCTGCTCCTCCCCAGCCAGGCAGAGTCCAAGTGAATGAGCACTGCTCATAAACACATCATCCCCACCTGCCTCCCTCCAGGACAGGTTGAAACACGGGCTGGGAGCACACAGCCAAGCCGCAGGCCCGAACTATGGTTTGCACATGACATGCAGAGAACACTGGGTCCTCGGGAGCATTTGGCATGGGGAATACCAGGAATCTCCCTCACGACTCAAAGCACACTCACACGGAGCAAGGTGGTGGTTGAGGGAAGCTTTGCTGCAGAGCTCAGGCTGGGTGAAACCTCAGCAAGGAGCTCTCCTGAAGGTCAGGCTTACACATTCACACAGTCTGGTTACACACACATGCAGCTCAGGAACCAAAACAGGTCTGAGAAGCTTCCCAAGATGACCTTCACCCTTCCCAGATAGCAAACCCTCCCTTTCTCTCTCCCAAGATTGCTTTCATAATACAGTTTAACGCAGCTGCACAGGTTGCTTGGCAATAGAGGTCAAAAATAATTAGCTGCAGGGAAACTATTGTTTGGAATGACTGCATTATCAACAGCCAGCCAAATCTACTGCTTCTTCATTATGCCACTCACAGGATAAACAATGTAAGCTGCTTACAGGCAGAGCTTAGCCTCCGCAAGCCTAGGAGGAACGTGTGTTCTGATAAAACACATCTGTACGCTACAGAAAGCACCTGGCAAGTGCAAAGTAGGGTGCTTTAAAGTGCACTGTGCAGCCTCTCTTATCTGACACCGTGACGGACACGCATAGCCCTAGAGATAGCATCCCAAACACTGCTTTTAGGAGAGATGATCCTACCTGTGAGCAGCGTCAGGATCTGCTTTGCGATGGGACCGCTTTGGTTTCAGGATCTGGTCCCGGGTGCTTCCTGAGTTATAACCCGGTGGCAACACAGAGCTACTCAGGGATTTAGTTTCCAGTCGAGGCGCATCTAATCTTGTTCTGCAGAGAGTGAAAGAGGAGAGAATTTGCAAGGGCTTCCTACAGGCTCGCGAGTGTGCTGCAGCAGTTATGAAGCCCACATGTGCTGAACCACCTTCAGTCCCAGCCACGGAGCTCAGGAAGAGGGTCAGGACTATTTCCACTCAACAGCAGAACAAGCGGCAGCTTTCTGGCGCTTGAACCTTCAGGGTTAACCTTTGCTGCTTTGGTTAGAGGCATACGTGAGGTGAATGCAAATGGTGCTGGGCTCACCGGAACACCAGTTATGGGATAGGGGCACTGGAGCGCTTGTGAAATCCTATGAAATCACAGTGACTCGTCGATAACTCACAGCTCCTGTTAAGCCACCTGTGAAATCCATCATCACCTGCATCAGTAATAACTGCTTCCATGTGGAAACTCCCTCCTGCCTGGAGTTCTCATGGGGTCAGGCAGTTCTCAGCTTGACTAAGAGGTGTAAAGAGTTGAAGAAGGAGTCTGGAGAAGGCCTGGCCAAGAGAAGCTGCGCCCACATCCCTTCCAGCAGTGCAGCACACGCTCAAGCTGCACCAGAGAGCAAGCACAGCTCGTCCCGAAGCAGAGCTGCTGCTGGATCAGGCACTGCTGTAGCCATGCACACGGGGAGGGAGGCAGCAGGAACGAACACCTCATGGTGGTTTATCACAGCTCTATCACCACCTCCAAGCGCAGCACAGTTACCATCTCAACTCAGAAGCTCTGCTAAAACACACACTGAAGGCCAAGACTGGGTAAAGCACACTAGGAGGTGGTGCTGGTGCTCCAGAATGCCACCTCCAGGAGGATGCAAGCAAATTCCCAGCAGGAAAGGCACCCGGATACTGCTGCTGCAGCCTGTCTCCCTCCTTTGGCTGAGAGGTGAATATGTAAAGGGTTTGGGTGATGTAAAGAGAAGAATTCCTACCTGCTCTCTAGTGCTGAACTTCAGCACCTGAGGGAGGTTTCCACAGAAGCATCCCAACCTAAAATCCCTTTAGGAAGTACATCCAGTTGCCAAACTTCCTCTCTGCTACTGTGAGAGCCTCTCCAGTAAAGCAGGGTGATGCCATGCTGGCAGTTGTGAAACTGAGCAGAGCAGCCCTGCTCCATCCAGCATGCCAGAAACAGGGAACACCTCCACAGGCAGCTGCTTGCTCTAACCCACACCATCATCATCCTGCGCTGTTCCCAGCTCCAGGACTGGACCCAGCCCAGGTAGAACACCAAAGGCATTGTGGATCCTGCCCTGAACGAGTCCTGTGGTTTAAATACCTCTCAACTACAACAACTACAGGCCTGCAATTAAACCAAACCACCAAGTGCACTGCAAGGGCAAAGGAACAGCAGCCACGCTCGCTCTGTCCACACAGCAATGCAGCTCTGAGCTGCAGGAGCAAGACACTAAACCAGAGAGCAAACCACCTACCAAAGTCCAAGTTAAATAGACTCACTCTGATGTAACTGCTTACACATGGCAGCATAAACCCTCCCAAATGACTTGCAAGACCCATTTCAATAGGTCTCATTTCCATCCTACCTCCCACGTTACCTCCTTCAGCATCTCAGGAAAGAGAGCAGAGTTCCTCCCCACTCCAGCCTCTTGCTCCAAAGGCTTCCAACCCTTGCTGGTTCCCTGCAGACCTGCATTCCAGCACGCAGGAAACACTGTGAATATCATCACTCTACAGCACTGAAGTGTTTATGACCTACTTGGTAACCACACCGCTCCCAAGCATCCTGCAAAACCCAGCCACTGCTCCAGCTTCCACAGCTTCATTCTGCCACTGCCAGCACAAACCATCCCTACATCCACACACTCCAAGAACAGGCAAGAGCAGATCCAGATGTCTGGGACCCAGCAGGCTCTGACAGTCTAACCAGAGCCAAACATCCCAGCTTCAGTGAAGCTGACGCTGCTCTACACCCCAACTGATCTGATCCCGCTGGATAACTCAGGGTTGATCCTTACCACCACGATGAGGAAGAGGAGTTTTATATCAGCTGCTCCCAAGCCTCTCATGCCAGCAGGCTACCAATGCAAGTAGCCGTTTTCCTGCTTGCATAACACACTATTTCAGACTTCCAGGAGCGGGGAATGGCACTTGCTGCAGGAATACATGCCGCAGGGATGCGAGTGCAGAGGAAGGTCACCGCAGCCCTGCTGTGCGTGCACGCATGCATGAGACGCACCGTCACAAGGGAGAAGCAGCAATTAATAAGCTCTATTTAGCAGCCATCAGAATGCACCCTTTGGCAACCAGGCAATTGCCATGTAAGCACTAGGGCTGCTAAACTCTATGGAGGTTACACATCAAGAATTACCAGCGGGGTTCCACTTTGCTCAAGAGGGAAAAGCCTGGTGTGGTTTCTTTCAGCCTCCCATTGCTGTCCGTGTGTGACCAGGCACACATTTCTGCTCTAACACTAAGCAAACCAGGGCCCTGACATGAGGGGAAGACAGAAGGACACAGTGCTACAGGATGGCTAAGCAAAACAGCCAATACACTGCTAGGAGCTAATGGCTTTGTCTCTGCAGCAGCCAGGCACCAGGTCAGCTGGGTGCTTCTCTGCAGCTACGTGTTCACTCAGTTGCACATTGAGGGCATTCAGGCAAGACTGAAACAACTCGACACCCTCAGCTTACAGAGGATGGCAAAACCAAGAGGAAGAGCCACTTTAAACAAGCGTGTTGGGTATTTGCATCATTTGAACAGCTTTAGCCGTGTCTTTCTGAGGAACTGCTCCACAGCCTAGTACAGAAGCTTCTCTTCTCTATCCCGAAGCCTACCAGATCTGGGATGCCTTCCACTGGTGTTTATCAGCACTCACACTGCTCATCACTGGCTGCAGCAACCAACAACACGAATGCAACAGCCTTCTTATCACAACCCTCAAACCCCATGTGGCAATAACCAGCTATGGAGCGGTTTGGCTCTAATCTGTCTTTCATCCCTCTCTATCACTTGCCACATCTCATCCTGCCTGCCTGGGTCTGGGCTCATTTTGCCTGGTTAATGCCTTAAGGCTGCTGTTTTCCTTGCCTTCATTTCATGGTCTCTCTAAGCAGATGTCCAACTCCACTCCACTGGCTTTGGGCCATATCTTCACAACGTTGCCAAACTTGTTTTGAAACCAACTACGCCATCCAAAAGCTCAGCAAGTCTGAATCTAGACTGCTTGCCTGCTAGCCTTATGCTAGCCCGGGCAACTGCAGCCCTGCCACCAATGCCCATGCTTTCAGTTGGGTTTATAGGACTCAAATCGTGTGTTTTCACTCGCAGAGAGATTTCCTGACAGCAGAATTACTGCTAACACCTTCTAAGGCACAATCAACACGGGTCAGTGTGTGGCAGTCACATTTTTCCATCTCCTAGGAGAAGGAACTGAGGGGAGAGGACATTTCTGGGCACAAAAGAAGGTTATACTGAGGGATAGGGTTGGCTTATTTTTCCCTCCTTTTCTTAGAAGCTTTAGGAACAAGCACGGGTTGATGAAATGCCATCAAGGCAGTGCATCTTCTAAACAGCTTCCAGAGCCCGGCTTCCCACCAGCGACTTGAAGGACAGGCTCTGCAAAGCCATCACTAAATTCACTGCATCCATTTCCCTTCGAAGCCAATGTTATCCTCTCCCTCTCCAGGAAACAAAAGAAACGCTACCAAGAACTTTATCTCCTTTAGAGCGGACTCCTCATCATAAGCATCAGCTCCAAAGGCCCATGCAGGTAACTCACAGCTGTGGGTATCATATGATCAGGCACCTGAATACATGGCCCCAAACAAGAGTTTGAAACCCTAGCTGTTTGGAGCTAGGCAGGCAACGAAAGCCAGGTGCTGGGACACAAACAGGGCTTGCAAACCCAGGCATTACAACGAAGCACTGCTGCACAGAGCCAAGAAGTGATTAACTCTGCAGTAACAAGTTCCACCTACTTCCACTGTGGGTATGGCATCAGCGAGCATGCGAGTGACAGCTAATCAAGATGTAAGATCAAGCCAGCAAATTAACAAGTTTCAAAGTGTTTCTTTAAAGCACATCACTCCACCACATCCGAGTTTATCTGAGTGTCCAGAGGGCTTCAACACTTACTTTCGAAGGATGATGACAGCTCTCCTCTCCTTGATGTCCTGTGGTCGAATACAGTGTGTAATTTCATCAGCTGCATAGCCACTGACAACAAAAACAGAAAGCCACTGTGAGGAAACGACAGGCAGAAAGCAGCTCCAACAACTCACTCTGGCCAATCATTTCCTAACTTCCATCAGGAATTCCTCCTCCAAACACCATTCTCCCAGGCACAAAGGAGCAAGACTTAAAAGAAGGAAGAAACTTCAAAAAAGAAGGTTGTTTTGGGGTCTTCTTTACTCCATTTCACGGTGTACAGCAGAGGAAACAGCCACTGCCACAACCCTGTGCAGACATGTAGGAAAGGAGTTTATGGAGTGCAAATTCAGCCAATTCAAGGGTCAAAACTCAGCACACTGCTCCAAATGCACACCCCCAAGGAAACCCACCTTTCGTGGCTGAGATGTGCAGCACACCCACACACGAATGCATCCTGATCTGTCAGCCAAAGAGGTGGTCAAGCCTCTCACCCCCATCACCCGGACACAGACGCTGCCATCTCAGCACCCTCATCCTCCCTGACGCCGCACAACCTCAGTCACGACACAAACATCACCCCCCAGCACTGCCCAACCCCAACACAAGGCACAACCTTCCCATTCAGACCTGCAAACACAGCTGCACTCCCAAATTCTCTCTGCCACAGGGTGAGACAGAGACCTGGGCTGAGGGATCAAGCAGCTCCATTGCCACACAGCAGCTGTACTCAGCAGGAGTGTTTTGCTCCTGCAGGAGCACATCTCATCACTCCCATGGATGCTAACAAGAGGTGGGCCTGCCCTCTACCTGCTGCTTGGAGTGTCTGCTCACAACAGAGCCTTCTAGAGCCCAGGATGGGTTAAAGTGAAGTTAAACACCTTCAGAGCCTCCTGAAACAGCCGAGAAGCTCAGGAATGCTGTTGAAAAGCACAGGAATACCTTTCAAGGGACTTGGGGGAAGGCTGCTGAAGCCACGCAAAGGTAGCACAACCCCACGCTGGTTTAACCCGAAACAGAAGCCACAGAACCTACCGTCCCCATGAGGCTTTACCACAAAGGGGCTGCTACACAGGCTCAGCAGCTTCCAGGTTATCCAGAGCAGATCACACACAAGCCAGGACAGGACCAGGTTTGCTTTATCTGGTTAGATAACCCACCCACTCAGTGAGAAACACACCTCGGGGACAGATTTACTGCTTTGAGAAGGGAGTTAAAAGTCTAAGAGCAGATCAGTTAATACAGGGGTTGATGTCCATCCCCATCCCTGTCCTCTGAGGCACTGCAGAGGACAGCAGCATTATGAGAAGGGGTTTATAATGATGCTCTATTATGTTCCAGGAACCTCTACGTCAAGCTCCAGTGGATTCATTAATATCACCCATGTTAACGTTCAACCTGGTGCATCCTCAGTGACACCATGAACATCAGGAGAAGGTCTATTCCAGCCCTGTGCTTTCCATTAGGAAACATCAGCAGGGAGGTTTGCACAGGCAAAACCAGGCAGAGAAATGCAAGAGAGAGCTCATTTGGTCCTATCACACTTACGTGGCAGCAGGAACTACCCACCCTCTGCCCGGCCTTGCTGCATGCTGATGATGTGTCAAGGGAGACACAGGACAAAGCACCTGGGATGACACTGAGGGTCTACCCAGACATTTCTCACCCAGAGAAATAAACCCAAAGCATGAAGTAAGAGACAACTTGGGAAGGAAAACCCTGAACTTCTGTTCATGAGAACACGCAAGCATCCAGTCTCCATCCTAAAGCACACTCCAGAAGAACATGGGGAGGTGCAGGTGCTATCCACACACTCCCCCAGCTCACACCCCAGCTCCTCACCAACCTGTCACATCTCACACCCCCAGCTCCTGCCCGAGCCTTTTTCAGTCCAGAAGAGCTGCTGCTGAGCCACAACACAACTGATTCACATGGAGATGAAAGCAGGGGGTTCTGTACAAACATCACCCGAAAGGAGGCCCTGGAGCTCTGCATCTGTGTTTCCAGGGGCTGAGGACAGGCAGGGGGACCTCACACACTGGTCCATCACAGGGCTGAGCAGCTCAGGGCTTTACCTGTGGTTCAGGAAAGCCATGGCTGTGACACCAACCAGCTCAAGCAAAGCTTGAACACTTCTGTTTATCTCCTCACCACTGGCACACACAGAACTTCCTCTGCACCAAGAGCCTGTCCTGAGGGATCAGACTTTTCTGGGAAAAGCATCTAATCCAGGCAGTGGTGGAGAGATTCCTGTGGCTGGGAAGAAAGCGGGTTCATCCTCAGACTGCAACCAGCTCTGGTTACGCTACCCTGAGACAACAGGAGACACAAACATCACATTGCCACTGCTCTTACAACACAGAGCCCTCCCCAGCTGCAGAAGAGAAGCCTGTACACCATACAAGCTCTGTAACACCCCCCCCCCCCCACCCGGCTCCCTTCCTTTT
>JAOEHY010048757.1:0-13545 GCA_025447955.1 Psilopsiagon aurifrons
CCAACACCGATCCCTGAGGGGCACCACTCATTACTGGCCTCCAGCTGGACATTGAGCCATTGACCACAACTCTTTGCGTGTGACCGTCCAGCCAGTCCTTTATCCATCTAGTGGTCCACCTATCAAATTGATGTCTTTCCAACTTAGAGACAAGGATGTCATGTGGACAATGTCAAAAACTTTGCACAAGTTCAGGTACTTCTGAGTCAAGGTAAGATGTAGCTCTATTTGCAATACATTATGGTATTCTACAATAGTTTACAGATCCTTGCTAGCATTGCTTTTCGCTCATGTAAGCATAAAGACACTTAGATCAAGCAGATATAACTTGCTAGGTCCTATAAATTTCACAGGTTACAATCCACATGAAAGGCTGAGACTAGACTTGTTTGTGACCTAGCTCTGCTGTGGTACACGATAATAGTACAGCTGTTACTCTTTCAAAATTCAGTGTTGGTCTATCAGTGAGGAACTTCTATTTTCATTTTTCAAAAATCTGTGAACACTTGTGAAATCTGGGTTCAGCCTATTAATAGAAAGACCACTACAAACTACAGTTACCAAGCAAGACTGGATGTGGAACAAGCATCCAGATAAAAACAATAAAGGAACTCCAAGCAGCTAAGAAAGTGGATAAATTAAAGCAGTTGAAACAATCTGAGAGAAGCTATCACTCACTAAGGAAAGCTATGCCTTTCTGTAACAGCAAAAGTCATTGGGTCTGAGGTAAAGTGAATGAGGCTCAGAAAGAAACATTTACAGTAATAGCACTGAGAACCTGCTTTTCTCAGTTCCCGAGACACATATGGTTTTGATAAAGAACTAGAACTTGAGCATTTAAGATAAAGGAGATAAACGATTTGAACTCAGCAGAATCTTCTCCCTTATTTTCTTCTTTTTCTTTTTTTTTCATCAAAATTACTCCAGGCCTCATGGTATCATCTAGTGTATCATTTATTCAGGAAGAGTATTCATGATAAAAAAATCTTTCTTCTGCCTCTCCATGAACAAAACACTGAACTGCTCTTCCAGAAAAGATATTGAACACCACTCCAGGCCTAGATATGCTTTATTTCCAAATGGAACATTTCCAAATACTTCATATCCAATTCGTTATCAACACGGATGAAGGGACAATTCCAAGGCACTGATGTATGAATAGTGCCTCTCTGATAAGCAGAAGGGTTCCCAGAGCACAACATCCTAGTTCAAACCCTGGCTCCCATGACAACCCCAAGCTGGACTTTCCAAAGCCATGGTCACCTATCTATATTAGAAATTTATCTCTGTCTGTCACTGGTCAACAAGAGCTATGCGTCCCTGTAAGAATGAAAGTCTCAAACACTAAAGAAAAAATACATGAAGCCTAGAAATAAACACTCCCAGGAAATCAGACTCTGTCTTCATTCTACCACACTGAGAAGTGGTTGAGCATGTTATCAACACTGCAGCTTTCCCTTTATAGCAAAGTTAGTAACTACAGGAGGAGCCCTAGCAATCTATATTAATAACGGCTGGCACCTCATGCAAAATTTTTGTTGCGACCAATAGACCTACAGCCCTGAAACACAGAAAATTCAATTCATCCACAAATATCCATATACATGCTCAGAGACCTAGGCAAAAAATATATAAACTAAATTAAATTAGTCCTTGGAGAAAGACCTCATTTGTCAGCCAGTGATAAAACTTTCATCTCACCCTCCAATGCTAGGTTAGAGCTTGTGCATGTCCTAATGAAACTACTTCAGATTTGGACAGCTTCTGCAACTCCCAGCTGTTTCCCTTTATTCAAGCCAGCTTAGATTCTTCTTGTAGCCTTGAGTTTTCTGCAGTCTGAACGATTATATATCCAGAAGCACCAGCACTGGATCAATAGTGATGGTGGAGAACACAACATATGGGGTGCAGTAGGATACATCTGGCTAGGATGAAAACAAAAGGGGACTGGGGCTGTTTTTCCCAATTTAAAATATCATTTGGCCTAAGATGAATGCACAGAGTGCTGGCTGCAGACTGTGAGTGGTCCTCTACTATTAAGAAAAGACTCACTGCACTGAAAGGTTATATGAACTGAAAACCTACTTCTTACTGATCCCTAATAAGAAGAGCCCCCTAAACTCTTTTCCCTCAACCATCCCTAATATCAGAGGGCTTCAATGCCCATAAAATGGGCTTCTGTTGTTCGGCTGGGGGGGTTTTGCACAAGTCCCAAGTTTTATTCAGTGCACAGTGTTCAGTAAATAAAGCAGCTGCTCAATATTTCGCTTTATCCTCATGCTTTATTTACTGCACATCCTCTGAACATTGCATTGAATACAGAGTTACTTGTTGCCTCATGGGTTTTGTGCTGATGCATGCAAATCTAGTGTATCAGTGTACTATAAAGATTAATGAATTTATGGTCATAGTCCCCCTGTGTACACAGTAGGAGAGTGACATTCCTATGTACACATTAGGAGAGTGTCATTAAACCCATTTTATAGACTGAAGCAGAAAGACACAATGACCTGCTGAATGTAAGACTGTAAGTCAACGGCACATTGCATGAATCTACATCACTATGTAATGCGACCTGCTTCTTCCAAGTCCCAAACCTACATAGCTTGTGTCAATTAAAGTTGTGACAGTCAACACTGAGCATTTCTGTACATCAGCTCCTGGTCTTGTGACTTTAACCCCTAGAATACAGAAAGCACACAGTCGGTGATATCCTGGAAATGTCTTACCACCTTCAATGTATCATCTTGAAAGTCAGTAGTGGTCCAGATCTGCTTCTCCTACATAATCATTTACTGTGCTAATGATGAAGTCATGTTTTCCCCTCATTGCCTACATATAGACACCTACCGGTATCTCATGCATGTGAGGAATATTCTTAGAAAACAGCTTCATTCTCTTCACAGTCTAAATTTGATACTTAAGCACAGTTTACCTCATGCAGCAACTTAGACAGAGGTCCTGTGGTAAGAATGTACATGATAATGTAAGATGGAATCGTATGAGATTGCTTCATTAAAAACCCTAAGGTTATGTATGCGGCAATTCTGTCAATTTTTTAGGGATTTGTTTATTAGCATTTAAATGCATATGTACATCCATCTCACTCTTCTAAAGAGGTCTTTTTGCAGCCAGGAAGAGAGTAAAATTGGAAACTTCATGAAATCTAGGAACTTTGCTGTGAAAAGCTGATATATTAGGAAATATTCAAATACTATTGCATTAAGACCCACCTAGGGAAAACACTAAGAAGATTCTTTTTCCCAGGAATCTGTAGAAAACCAATTTGTACTTTAGTTGACTGTAATATCAGAAAACACAGTAGGGAAACCAGTTAGAAAAGAAATCATAGCAGAAATGTCATTTGCCCGCTATGTCATCAAAGTGTATTCAGCTACAGTCAACCCAATCCAAGAGGTCCATGTCTAGCACGTTCTGCAAAGTATATCTCCAGGACCAAGAGCTCTACCTTTTCAGCTGCTCCATCTATTCAGACAAAGGAAGCCGGGGAAACCCAGACTGTTGATTTCTGCATGAATCTACTAGTCACTGAGTCATTATGTGAACAGAAATCTCCCCCCTCTGAAGAAAACAAAGCAATGGAACTGCTGTCTTTTAGGCAATGAAGGACACAAGGAAGAACATGGAAGATACTTGCCATGGGATTGGACATGTCAGTCTATGGAGAAGGTGGCTACATTTGAGCTAGTCTGGTTCTAAGACAAACCTTAATATACTCACTACAGGTGTATCAGCTGAAAGTGTCTGCTTGGTTCCACTGACAAGCTGTGAAGTAGACTTTTGGATTGTAAACATCTGAAGATGAAACAGATGACTGTTTTTTGTAACTCAGTTAGGCTAAAAAGAGAGCAAGCCACCCAGCCACAGAGATCTGTCAGTTGCCAGGCACACACAAAAGTAGAACATGAGGCTCATGGAGAAATTTAATGTGTGGAACCAGGGGACCTGCAGGCCTCCGGCTTCAGTAGAGTTTGAGAAGTGGCCAAGAGTCCTGTGTTAAGGTTTTGGAAATAAGTGCTTAAATTCCCCTGGAGTCTAACTATAGAGTGAGGCCTTAAGACCCTTTTTTGGATACAGATTTCTGACCCTGTAGTTTTATACCCTCTTGGTAGCAATTATAAACCAGCAATTAAATGTAAGAGTAGGATCACTACCCTTAATCATATTGGTAATGAAGCCTGAGTATTTGATTTGGGGAAATGAAATTACGTACAATTCCTTTTGTTCTGCTGTCCAATCTCTTGTCATTAACATGCGGCCCTTGAACGCAAGTCTGTCTTTCTGTGGTTGCTTCTGCAGACTTGAGTATACAGATCCCTCTCCAACTTTAACTGAACTTTTGGATATGCAAGCAATATAGAACTGGACCACACATTACTGGTAAAATTTCTACAGTCCGCAGGTATTCACACCAGCAGATACTCAGTTCTGTTTCCTGTGTAGCACCTCATGATTTTCTTTTCACATGTTTGCAGCTCAAAAAATAGCAGTCTAAGAGAGAAGGTACCCAGGAAAGAAATAAAAAATATACTGACAATTCATAAGGCAGGCATTACTGTGTTTATTCTTATCCAGTTCAATTCAGATCCTACAGAGAGAACTAGAGACAGTTCAGCAGTCAAAAATGCTGATGGCAAGAGGGTCAAAGTGTAATTTTGAAGGAATTAAAAATAAATTTTCATTCAAAAAAGAATAAAAATATATCCAAAGACAAAAGAGAGAAAAATCTCAGAACTGTTAATAATTTCAAAAAACAAGAGAACAAGTAGCCATTGGAAAAACATGTCAATTAACAAAAGCAAAGATGGGAAAAAACCCTCTTCCAAACAACCAAATTGCCAAAAGAACTTATCTCTCTTTTCAACATCTGAACTGAATATGAATAGACAAAAAATCGGAGTGTCAAAACATATTTATTTAAAGATTGCTATTAGATGGTCTTCTGGTGAAACTAATCTTTCAGCACACACTTTATATTTTTCTGGATTGCTCTGACAGCACATGCTACTGACAACCATTCATTGCCCACATATCTTTAAGAGACAGAAAGGAAGGATTAATTTTCTTATAATAGCCTAATGACAGGAAAAACAGGATGTCAGTTTGTAGTGTTGGTTTAGAGAGAAACGGTAACCATGATGTGGGAATATTGTACCAAATGCTTTCCAGCTATGTTCCAGGTCAGAACTCCAATAGACGTAAATACTTGCAGAATATGCAAGGGTAAGAAAGCTATGAACAGGTTTCGAGTTCAGCTTAGACAGCTTATACAGCCAAGTGCAGACAAGAAATTAAAAAGACATGCTGGGAGGACTTGGGGGAGGGCCGGGATATGGAGCTACCCATCTTGTAATGCTAATGAGGTTTGAATGCAACATATGTGTTGGGCAAACTGGCTTTCCAACAAGACAAGCCTAACCTAACAGCTGTGACTAGATCAGAAGTTTAGGACCTGCTGCACAGACTGTAACCTAGCAGAAAGACTTCCACCAACTCAGTTTGCTTTGGTGCTGTCAATGAAACAACACAGTGCACGGGAACATGAGGATTTCCTGGGTATCCTTTTCAACATCAGAATGCTGGATTACAACTAGAAAGAATAAAACTATAGTAGATAATTGCATCTAATGTACCAACAAACAGGGACATGGGAAAAACTCCTTAATCAGCTGAAAATAAAAGCCTGATCTAGTGCTTTTCCTACTGATTTGAACAGACAACGGATTTGGGCCACCAAGTACAATTCCTAGAATGGTCCACTATGAAGACTCCTTTATTTCTCCTGACACTAAGGAAAAATTATCAATCCTTTAAAAATATAATAGGATACCAAACAAACAAAAACAAACAAGCAAACAAAATATATATGCATACTGGTAGATGGGATGCAAAAGTAGCTTCTGATTAATAAGAAGTCATAACTTGTCTTGTAAAACTTACACAGAAACCAAAGAGAGATCTGTAAGTGACTTGGCTTCAGAGTAAAACGCACTGCATTCATTCCTTGCAAGGAGAAAGCATATAAGGTGCTTAAAAAATAAAAAGCATTAAACACAGAAGAAAAAGCTCTATTTTAACAGGGGGAAAAATGCCTTGTTATCAATAGTCCCTTTGGTAGTAGTTATTGGGGGTATCTGTTAACACGTGATTACAAATATTTATAAGTTTATTCATATCTCACTTTTACAAGATGTAAATTCATATCATGTAATTCAACATAATACACTCTGAAACTGGAACTCAACAAGTCTGGTGAATTCGTGTAGGAGCATGCTGGCATAACTGAAACCTAACGAAAAAAGTTATTTGTTTGTTTGCTTTTCTCTTCCACAATATCAAAGGGGTACAAACTTTTAAGCCTAGTTGATTTTGGAGATTTCTTTTTTTTCGCTTTAGCAATCCCTGAAATGTCTGGAAGCTCAGACATGCTCTGTGTACATAACCAAGATAAAGCAATGGTACTGCAAATCATACTGGCTGCTCATAGGTTTGCAAATGAAACAGGTTTTAAAAAAATAAAAATAAATGCAAAGCATTGTCAAATTTACACTCAACATAATTAAAATAATACACTTTAAGAAATTTTCAAACAAAAAAATAAATAAAACATCCACATACATTAATACAAAGAAACAGAGATATTTGCCTGTCTTTGATGTAATTAATACATACCATAAGCCTAGATTCATGAAAACATTGCCTTTCAATAAATATCTTCAGCTTCAAAATCTGATATTTTCTACATTCTTCAACTGATTTTACTTAAATATCAAATTTCAACATAAGGTGTATGAACTGCATCAAGTTTCAATTGTTTATCAGAAATCAAAAAGTTTCTAGGCTGATTTTCTAAAATTAGGCACCAACTTTTAGCATCAAATCTGTCTAACAGACAAATAAATTTTGAAGGGTATCTGGTATCACATCCCCTTTTGAAGAATACCTCAAACACCAAAGCCTATGGCCTTCCACCGACCTGGTTAGAAAGGCCAACAAATATAACCAATATAATATTAGCCCCTGGGTTACATTGATGGGATCCATGTTGTACCTTTTCAAGATAGAACCAAGAGATGCAGTTTCACAAAAAGCATGGGTCATAAAGCAGAAATCTCTATTCTTAAGGAGAGGAGATAACACTCTGTAGCACACTGCATTTTTGGGTTGCTTTTTTTTACATTTTCAAGCAGTATCAGACCTTCTCCGGCCTTACCACATCTTACTGCAATCAGTAGAGAATAGCAACCTCTTGCCATGTTAGCCACAGCTGTATGGAAACTTGCTAGCCGTGGGAATTCTGTCACATTAGGGAAAGAAAACAACATAGTGGGGTCAGTAGGCCGCTTACAGATGAGGAGTGGGGCACTTTGTCCATTCTTTCTAACCAGGATCACAAAAAATTTGCAACCATAGTGGCTGCAGACACTTTAGAGAGTTGTAGAGAATGAGTAACTACAAGGACATCAGTTGGATCACTAGATATTAGATATAAAAATAAGCACATTTCTAAAACAGATGCATAATCTTTTTCCTTATACTTAGAAAATTTTCCTCAAAATGAAGGGGGGAAAAGCTTGCCACCTCCAAAGCAGTAATGTCTCCAAAAAACTAAAATTATCTGCTTAAAAAAAGGAGAAACGATTTATGTTGCCTAGCACATTTAAAAGAGAAGAAAACACGTGTGGGTTATGGCACAAAAAAAAAGAAAAAAAAAAATCATGATCTGGGTTTGCCTTAGGGATCTGATTTCCAAGGGTCAACATGTCTATTGTCTTCGAGTCAACAATGCATCGTTATGTCAACTCAAGATCATGTATTATTATTATTTTATAGGCAAACATATGACTAAAAGATATAGCAGATAGAGCATGCAAAGAATTGACATCAGCACACTTGAGCTGTGTGATAAAGGTATAATAGGTGAAGTTAGAAACCAGGGTTTTCCAGCCATTTGTGCACGCTGTTGGGAACTTGGATTTTTGGTTCTAGTCTTAGCACTGCTGCAGCTCAGCCCCACTAAGTCATAAAGCTAATTCCCAATGACAGATGGGTCAGAGGACTGGGCAGTAACTTTGTGTTCTGAGAAAATAACTCACAGACACATTCTGCCACTCTGAAACACATTTAATGCTTCCTTTAAGACTTTTGCTGAAGCCAGGTATGGAGCTAAAATTTACGGGAGCAGGGCCTCTGCTCCAATTTTCAAAGGTGTCTAGCACCACAAGTTCATGTCAGATTATGATCTGGGGGATGCTACTACATTACAAAACCAAAAGTAACAATACTCAGTTTTGACAACGGGTGATGCGACCTGGCCCATAATTTATATGCCTTAGTTTCTACAAAAAATGGGGATAATAATTCTTACCTACTTCATAATGGGTGAGGGTTAAATAATAAACATTTATATTACAGTGCTTTGCAAATAAACATTATATAAGTGATAAGTATTATGATATTAACCAAAATGCCACTACATCTATATGACCCTACTAAGCAAAAAAATAATTTCCAGTACAATTTTTTTCACGTTTCCAACTCAACAAAAACGAGCCATGGAATTAGCTTGCTATTTTGATACAAATGGATGAAGTACTTCATCTTATTTGAGAGTTCAAACAAAAAATTAGAGACTATTCTTCCACTATAAGGGGGCCCATGTCATGCATAATGCCTTTTTTTATGAACTTGTTTATAAACAGCATTATTCAATTGTCATTCATTCAAGTTATTTTTCAAATACCAAACCAAACTTTTGAGGAGGATTCTTTAACAATCCACATACACTAACTAAAGGCCTCTTCCAAGGGAATTCTTCCCAGTGGCCACTGTTCTGGTGATCTTGGAAATCTCACACTTCTCAAATGAAAGATTACATCAGGCTGGATGATGGGGCATAAAAAAAAGAAAAAAAAAGAAGTTTGCCATGCCTGAGAATCTAACACAATTACAATACTTTTAAGCTTTAATAAGCATCTTAGGACTTGACTACCTTAACTTCAACCTCCAACCTCCTCAAGAAAAATAATTAAAGAAATGCAGAAAAAACAAAAAAACAAACAAACAACAAAAAAAAGACCGCATAGTAACAGAAATGGAGCAGATGCTTTGGTCCAGATTCTCGAATTGAATGGGTCCCTGGAGCTCCACGCGGTGAATGGAACCTTACAGGGACTTACACTTAGGGAAACATACAGTTCATGATAGCCCAGGTAGGACTCCTCACTTCCTTCAGGCTATGTTAAGGATGACAAGGAGGCCACCTGCATGCATCATCCAAAACAAGACAAAGCTTTTATACCACCACTGATGCGATTGGCCCATTGAGAAATAAGCAAAGCAGAGCCAGTTTCAGCTAGATCCCTTGCACAGTGCACCATGTCCTTTCAAGCTAAATGGAATGCAAGAGCATCACGAAGTCACTTGGTAGATTCACAGCAACACCCTTCCCCTTTCCCCAGGCTGATCTATGGTCCTCCCCTCAAAACAGGCTAAACTGACAAATCTTGCCACCTTCTTCCCTTCTGCAGTACAAGGCAAGACTGTCCTTGAGGCATCCATTGAAAGCAATCAGAAGAAACTAAGAATTTTTCATTCTGAAAAGATGTATGTTACGCTACCAGCCTTGTTTCATGTTAGCAGGGAACTGTGCTTAAGTTACCACTGTTTTTTGAATACAGGAAAGCAACTGTATGTAGCAAAATGTCTGAGAGAAATCTACAAGCACTTTTGCTGTGTTGGTACCTAGTAAAACAGCAGAGGTGGAAAAGTTGTTCCTTCCAATTTGAGGCAGATGCATACTGTACATGCATCCTGTAACACAACTGTAAGATTGGTAGCACTTCACAGCCTCCCTTAGATGTTGTCTAAGAAAATTCAGATCCTAAACCCACAGCTCCAAAAAGTTCACTCTGTGGAATTGTTTGAGGGTGAAAATCACTCCTTTGTGAAAGTCCGGCACAGGACTAGAAAAAAAAAAAAAATAAATAAAAAGAAGAATCTCACAAACCCCTCTTAAATTCTCAAAAGTGGTTTTGAATTGGCAACAATTACATCAGAGGTACAGATAACAAGCACACCCCACTCAGCCAACAGTTCTATGCCTCCAGGCTTCAACAATGTGTATAGAATTCTCCTTCAATGGCTGTGGGTATCCAGTACAACAGGTTACTTGCTACAGCCTAAAGTATCTCTGTAGTAATGTTTATTATTCTTCAGATCTGCATGTTAGAAGTGCTGGAGCCACTCCAAATGTTTCTTATTTTAGCCAGAAATTCATACATCATCATGAATAATGTTTTACTTTCTAGGCAATGTTTTGTCTCAATGAGAAATTGTTAATTGCCTGAGTTCTTTGTCCATATTTCTCAGCAACGAATAATGCTACCTTAATGTTTTGGCCTTTCTTTAAAAAGGTACTGGGCTTTCACAGAGAGGTAGAAAAGGCAGGTAACATTTATCAGCTCTAGCAAATCCAAAATATAAATACTTCTCACATAATAAATAGAAGGAAAATGGCACAACTTTGACATTCCAGAAATTAGAGTTGCGAGAAATTAAAACTTGATGGAGAAACAACAAAAGACAAGTATCAAAAATTTTTCTACAGCATGGATTTTTGTCCTACAGCAATATTTGGATTTGATAAATATCAGCAAAAGCCAAAACTGTAATGGATTGTTAAACGAGACATAAGAAGCAGGCTTAACAGCGGTATTATTGAGAGGATAACCTTCTATCAGCACAGGTGTTGGTAACAAAAGCAACAAGTAGCTATCCTGTTAGATGTAGACAAAAACAATATTTGCACCTCCTTCTTCCCACAAAAACTAAGACAGAAAATACATAATGAACTACATTGAATTGAATACCATAAAAAGTAAAAAACGGGGGGTCAGTAAACTCAGACACTTTGGTAATGTAATTTAAAGGATTTCCCTACTCCCCACGCTTTCTGGATTTATGGCAGTTACTTTGCTTAAGCATTAGCTTAAGACTTGGGGTCTAAACCACAGGCAAAAATTAAAATGTCCAAATATTGAACTTGTCCACCTCTATAAAACAATTTTGTGAGTTGTTTCTTTAGTTTTGGTTTGGATTCTTTCACTTAAAATGACTGTGAAAGTGTTATACAGACTCTTCAGTTTACTTCCCAGAAATACGGCACATCAACTCGACTAGAAATCATGGCATCTACCTCTTCCCGCATGAGATACATATAACTTTAACCATTCATAGAAGACTCGGACCCTCATTTTGGCAAGGAGCTGCAAAGCACCAGTCTGAGCATAAAGGACTTAATTCATGGTTCTTGCGGAATCGGTTATTAACAGAATAAGTACGGCTATCTTTTTCTTTTTTAATCTATAATATTTACAGTATTGCACTTTACTGCACTTAATTGCATTTCACTAAAATAACGCTGCATCAGTATTATGCCTTAAACCATATGTCCATTTTTGTTGTGTAAGTCATTCTTCCTACATCCTGTAAAAACAGAGAGATTTTGATTGAAAGATCCAGACACTTTGGAAAAGAAAAAAATGAAAATAAGAAATTGAAAACTTGACCTGTTTCTATGGCACAACACATCTCATCAAGTTCAGGTGATTCTGGCAAAACAGGTGCATTTCTTACTGTTCCCATCTTTCAAGTGACCACTAACAATTAGCAAATTCTAGTCTCTCCCTCCTTTCAAAGGACATAGCCATTTGAGACGCACATTTTTTTTGTTATTGCTGCTTTTCCTTTTTTTCTTTTTCTTTTTTCTTTTTTTTTTTTAAGGAAAGAAAAATGTAAAACCAAAAAAAAAAACCTGCCTTGCCTCAGATCTGAGATTCCACATTTAAATTCAAACCAGTTCTGCTGCAGCAGCTCCTCAGTGATGGAAGAGATTCATGGCAGTGAAATAATACTGTTGGCAACAAAGAAATGTCATCTTTAATGGAGACCAGCCCCAAGGATTTATTATTTATTATTATTACTATTTGTTGCTTTTTTTTTTTTCTGTTGTTTAGCTTAGTTCTAATATATTTCTGATCTTCAAAACGTGTTTCGTTTGACACATGCACAAGGTAGTAGCAAAACTGACAGCAGCAGGTGACGTTTATGCTGGAGCGATCACTTTTGCCAGGGTCAAAAGGAATTCCAAAGTGTCCCCAGTGTTCACAGATTAACATAATTTAGAGATCGTTTCCTTTCCTGTGGGGGGGTTGGGGTTTGGTTTTGCGGGTTTTTTTTTTTTTTTCCTTTTTGGGGTGATTTTTTAACTCTCTTTTCTCTCCTCACACCTACTTTATCCTCAGCGGAGTCTCTGACCCGTGGGTGCGAGTCCCCAGCCGCGCCGCCACACGCGCGCGCGCGCTGAGCGTCAACTGCCGCCAACGGCTTCCAACGGCCGCCGGGGCCTCCCTTCTTCGCCCGGTTCGCCCCGGGCCGACAAGTCCCTGTTGGGGCTGGGGAGTGGGAAGAGGGCGAGGAAAGCGGAGGAAGGGTGCGGGGGGAAAGGTGTGAGATGAGAGGTGGCTGCCGCCGAGTGCTCGCAGACCTTGGGGAAGGGGAAAGGAATAAAAACAAACAAAATAGTAACAAGAAGGCGGCAGGGCGGCCCGGGGAGGAGGAAGAAGAGGATGAGCGGGGTCAGAGCGGCGGTCCGTACGGGTCACACACACGCCCGCCCTTCCCGGGGTGAGGTGGGGATATGGTGTGGTATGGCATAGGGGGGATCTGGTGAGAAGCGTGTCAGAGCCCCAGGGCCTCGGCGTGCTTCCGGGCCTTCAGCCGCAGGTCGGCGATGCTGGAGTTCTTGCTGTTGCTCTTGGCGGCCGCGGCCACCACGGCGGCGGCGGAAGCGGACTCCGCCAGCGAGGCGATGGGCAGCCCGAAAGGCGGCGGCGGGAACATCAGGTAGGGAGCGTGGGCCGCCAGGTGCGGGTGCAGGTGCGGGTGCGCGTGGGCCACGCCCTCCAGCTGCAGCTGGGCCTGGACCTGCGGGAGGAGGGGGGGAGCGGCGGCAGAGACACGGCGTTAGCCACCACCGCGGCACTCGCACCGCAACTGGACAGCACCGACACACACACACACACCGTGCCGCGGCCCGCCCCGGAGCCACCTGTCAGCGCAGCCCGCCGCGAACCTCTGAACGCGGGGCGAGGAGACGCGCCTAATCCTCCGCGCGTGTGAAACGTAAAATAAACTTAACATATATATGTTAAATACGGCCCAACGCACGGGCCCCAACACGTGCTAAATAGCTAATTTATATATATGTATATAAGCTAAATAGCCAATATATACAATAGCTAATTTATATATCTAGAAAAGCTAAATAGCTAATATATATAATAGCTAATATATATGTATATAAACATATTAATTATGTTTTTTTTCAGGGATGCTTGTTTATACCTTGCTAAAAGCTCTTTGGCTATGGGTCCCCTCTACGCCGGGGTGGTGTTTGCTTTGGAGCATGGTCGACCTACACAAACACGTGGGGCTGACTGAGAGATTTCAGCTCCGGGTAGG
>JAOEHY010048758.1:0-11610 GCA_025447955.1 Psilopsiagon aurifrons
GGCAGGATTTCCCCTTAGTGAAGCCATGCTGGCTGTCACCAAGCACCTTGTTGTTCTTCATGTGCCTCAGCATGCCTACCAGGAGAAACTGCTCCAAGGTTTTGCCAGGCACAGAGGTGAGGCTGACTGCTCTGTAGTTCCCCGGCTCATCCATTTTCCCCTCCTTGAAAATGGGGTTGTATTCCCCTTTTTCCAGTCATGGGGAACTTCACCTGACTGCCATGTTTTTCAAACATGATGGACAGTGGCTTAGCAACTTCATTTGCAGCTGCTTCAGGATGTGTAGATGGATTTCATCAGGTCCCATGGACTTGCATGCATTCATGTTCTTAAGACTGTCTCGAACCAGATCCTCTCCTACAGTGGGCCCAGGGTCTTCATTCTCATAGTCCCCGCATCTGCCTTCTAAGACTTGGGTGGTGTGGTCAGAGCATTTGCCAGTGAAGACCAAGGCAAAGAAGTCATTAAGACCCTCAATATTCTCCAAATCCAGGGTAGCCACTACTCCTGATAGCTTATGGAGGGAGCATACATTGTCCCTAGTCTGTCTTTTATTTGCTGTGTACCTATGGAATCCCTTCCTGTTATCCTTAATATAGCCAAGTTAAATTCTGAGTGGCCCTTAGCTTTCCTAACCTGGTCCCTAGCTTCCTGGAGAACATCCCTGTATTCTTCCCAGGCTGCCTGTCCTTGCTTCCACCTTTTCTAAGCCTCTTTTTCCCTTCGAATTTTCCTCAGAAGCTCCTTATCCATTCAAGGAGGTCTCCTGGCCCTCCTGCTGCACTTACTTCTATTTGGGATGTATTACTCCTGAGCTTGCAGCAGGTGATCCTTGAATATCAGCCAACAGTCTTAGTCCTAGAGGGCAGGGGAGCCTATATTCCGTGAAGCCTTACTAAGGAGGTTCATGAAGAGGCCAAAGTCTGCTCTCTTGAAGTCCAGGGCAGTGAGCTTGCTGCACGCTCTTCTCACTGTCCTGAGGATCTCAAATTCGACCATCTCATGATCTCTCAGCTATGTCATGATCATGTTCTATGTATGTTTTCAGAAACCTTGTATTACATAGTTTCAAGGTCAGGAAAATGCTGGAAGGAGATTGACTGTGTCATTGAGAAGAGGGGAAATTATTTAATATGAAGATGCTACCTTTATCTTCTCATTTTTGCCCACCTTTTTGACCCATCCTTGCTGCTGCAGTAGATTCTGAGAGCTTAAGGCAGTACAGGGATTCATAGATTTCTTAACAGAGAATAAGATTAGAAAGGTACTGGCAGTGGCACTTTGATTGTGGTGTACAATAGGGTTGGCACAGTAGCTTGTTAAAGCTACCTTGATAGCAAATAAAATTAGACTAAGAAAGAGAGCACTGATGATTTCTTGAATGTTCTTTTCATCTCATGGGTACTGAAATTTCATGAATATGTATAACATAATGTAACAAAAGAGGGCTAAAAATAAGCTTGGTCAGGCGTAAAGGTGAAAATAAATTTAATAGTGTATGTTATATGTAAGAAACAATTTTCTGCAATGCTGTCGGTTTATCTCTAAGGTCAGAAGAATGCAGAACATCTTGTACTACTTCCTGGGAGATTTTTATGACTTCATTAAGGACAGTGCTCAAATGTGTCCATAGCACATCATTTGAAGTAATTACTACAAATGAAACTTGGGACTTTAAAGTAACGCAGGAGGTATGCTTGTTATTGACCTGCAGTTGGTACTACAGATCTGCAGGGATGTGGCAGTGGTATCCTTCCAATTTCCCTCCTCGTAAGGGTATGGAGTAGGGGATATGAGGGAAGGGAGACAGCACAAGAGACAAAGTGTCGCTGAGTTGCTGCCCCAAGTATTTTGTGGCCTTCTCCTTTATCACTGTATTTCACAATGTGAATTGGTGTAAAGGAAATTCAGTGCTGCCTTTGTACAGTATCTTCTTCTAGTATTTGATGTGTGAAGAGCAAGGAGCTCCCTGTTACTGAAGTAAAGCTGGAGCTTGGTTATGTTTCTAGTCCACCACAGGTATTTGTAGAGGGGCTATAAATAGGTCTGATGTTTCACAGTATTGGTTTGGTTTGCATTTTTATTATTAAAACAACATAGAATTTTTTTCTACGACCTATTTCAAAGAGCTGATAATGCTGAAGAGCAATAGGAGGTACAGTCTCTTCATTGAAGTAGCAATGGCTTTTAAACACTCCTTTGACCTTCCCGGGTTTGAATTGTGGGGATGAAATCTGCAGAGGAATGACTTTATCTGAAAGCATCTTAAGCCAGCATCAAGTCAGTTTGAAATACTGTATACAGTCTCACAGAAGCTCACAGCAATGAAGTGATAGCATTAAGGTGTTTGAAAGGCCTTAATGAGAACCAAAGCAAGCTGTGCTCTGATTGTCTTTATTCTAACCTCTCTACACCCAATAAAGAAGGAATGAAGTTTTTATCAAGGAATTTACTGTCATACAGGTACAGAGTCTACATGTGCTTCGTTCGAAGACTCTTGTTGGAAGCCTCATCTTTGTTGAAAGTTTCAGTATAGAAGCACTGTGGTAGCTATTGTGGAAGCAGTAGACACCTGCTTATTTAGCAATAAGACCAAAAGCTTGTGAAACCATCAGCGCACTTAAATTTCAGATTGGTAACTGGAAAGTACTTCTTCCTTGGTCTTTGTTGTTTCAGCTGTATATTCATAGCAATGTTCTCCCACTGCTGATAAAATCTCAGGAAATGTAAATTTAAGGAGTTTGTTGGATGCTTTCTTGTGTTTTCTGGCTGAGATTAAATGACTTGTAAGCAGTGATGAAGCTGCAAGAAGCCATCTGAGGGCAATCAAGACAGACTTCAGGGCCTTGGGGTGATTGGTTAAGGAATTGGGAACACAGGCAGTGTTGGAGGGAATGATGTGGGAAGGAACAAGGAGCCAGCAGATCAATATCTGGCTCCAAGCCTGATGTCACTGGCAGAATTTGTGATTTTTTTGGTCATGGGTTAGTCTACACACCACAAGGCCTGCTGGCAGCAGATGGAGCACAGCTGTCTCTAAGTGGGAAAAGGAACTTTGTGCAGGAATTAGCAGGGCTCATAGAATTAGCTTAAAGCTAAATTTGAAGGGGGTGAGGGATAAAATCAGGCTCACTAAAGATAAACTTGATAAGCATGATATGATTGCGCAGCATCTTTGTGTGGATTTAAACTTCCTTAAAAAGGATCTACTGTACATGACCTGTTGCAATAGAAAGGTGGGAGGGAAGGAAGATGCTACCAGATCTTTATCAATGTGGCCAGATTTTCCTTTTTGACAAATTAGGTAGTATTTTACAAAAAAGTACTTTTAAAGCCACAGAATCAATTTTTGTTTGGAATGTATTAAATGCAACTCCCAGCCAAGAACTATGGCATATCCTCATGTATTTAAGAAATACAAGCTTGTTAGTTGGATAAGTCACAGGTCCTTTTGTGAATGTAAAAGTCATTGTAGACAGCTCTTAGTATCTAAAGGATAAGAAGAGAAATAAGTAGACATCTGCTCAACAGGTGTTATATATGTGTAATGCTTCTGCTTTTTATTGCAAGACTTTTCACATGTGCTTTCAAAAGGTATTATAAAGGCTGAATAGCTACAAAAGAACTTTATGCCAGAGTAATGCAGGTGAGTCTTTAAGGATTTTAGCCTTAATATCCTTAAGTTAGCCTTAAGGTTTTTTTCTTTCTTACTTTTCTTTCTTTTTAAGGTTTGATTATTCCATTACACTGTCAAAATACACCTCAGCAGTCAATAGGATAAGCTAAACCACCAGGTAGTTTAGTAGTTTAGCTGCAGATGGCTGGTTAGGGAGATGATGCTGCATTGCATCTGCTCCAGAAAGTGGAGGTTTTGGGTGGAGAGATGACTGTTATTCTGACTTCTGCCTCCTGCATGGCACATTCCTGGGACAGAATCAGGACAAAGTATGATCAAAAAAACTTTTGCCTTGTTCAGTGCTTGGTTTACATGTTTGCATCATAATGACAGTCTTAGTGGTCTGCAAAGAGAGTATGACCTACAAAAGAGGTCTTAGCCCTTCCAGCCTTCTACAAAGAAAATATGATCCACTTGGTACCACTGAATTGAACTGAATGGAATTGAAGTGAATGCCATAGTTCCTCTGCATATTCCCAGCATAAGAGCCTGTGTGTGACTATATACTCTATTGTGAAAGAAATTAATATTCAAATGTGACGTAAAATGTCGGTCTGAGGAAAGAACACAATGATCATTGCTTGTTTTGTGTGTATCTGTTTCAGTGGTGTGCTCTGTATTGCTACATGCTGTATATGCAGATAAACTTACAAAATTAATGCGATCTCTACATCAATTCAGGTTGCTGCCTTGAAGTACATACCATCAGTTCTTCATGATGTTGAAATGGTTTTTGATGCCAAGTTACTGAGGTGAGCTGCTTCTGAGCATTTGTTGCATGTATCACATGGTGTATATGATGTATCACTGCTGTCAACAATGAATTCTTGGTGATCAGCTTGAGTCTGCAAAACTATGTCGGTTTGTACTGATTAAGACAGTGGTGGAGCAGAGGGTGTATGTTTTTAACGCAGAGTTCTTGCCTGACTCACATAATGAATGAATTTATTATGACAGCCCAATGTTTATTGAATAATTATTAGTGAATTATTGAATATTTATTAGTGAATTAAATGCACAAGTGGAAAAATCTCTCTTTTTCTCTTTCCCTGCCCCTCCCACGGGTAAGTTCTATTCCAGAAAACCAAAGCTGATTTTAGCAGTTTGAAATAAGTATTTATCTTTATTTGTCAAAGCTCAGTTGCCTCCTCCACACAAAAATGTCTTTGTTCTATTGAAAACAATGGAAAGTAATAAACATTTGTAAACACAGACAAAATTTAGTTCATCCTCATCTTGTTCCTCTTTAAAGTTTTCTTTCTAACCTGCTGCTGATCAATGTTCTTGATATGGTAAATAAATCTAAGCCTTAAAATGAAACAAATGGTTAGGAAGATACGATTTTTTGCATTTTCTGTCTTTATTAACAGATGATGAATTAATCTGTATGGTATTTATGACACTTTTCCTTTCTCATGCAGTCAGCTACTGTATGAATTTTATACTTGCATCCCACCAGTGAAACTACAGAAGCAGAAGGTGCAGTCTATGAAGGAAATAGTACTCAGCAACCTTTTTAAAAAACAAGGTAAATATAAAATGCCTTTCAGGCCCCAAATAAATAAATGTGAAAATATTGACTGACTTTTTGTGCCATTCATGTTTGAAATTGAGTAAAACAAATACTGAGAGGCTGTGAATGGCAGAAGTCTGAGCTCTGGAGAGGATTTCCCTCTTTGTTCAAGATGGCTATTGTGCAAAGCATGACTCCTAGCCCAGAACCAGCAACACGTTGGTCTCAGAGGAAGAGTTTTGTGTGGTTTTCCTGTGATATAATGGTTAGATGGATGAGCTGCATATATCCTTTCAACCCTTTTGTAAGCTATAAAGTGAAACAGGAAGTGAAACCTTGAGAACACAGCTTTTGTTATATGAGGCTCTGCCTGGGCAGAGGGAAAAAAGACTGATTGTGCTGTAGTATAGCTCAGCCTCAGTGCAGCATTCCCAGTCATAGGAATTACAATGTTTCTTAACCCTCATCAGAACTTGGTGGCCTACTTCACTGGCAGAAGTAACAGGTAGTATTGAAATGTCTTCATCAGCCTTGTGCTTAGTTTTCCTTCATTGTATCATGGAAAGGGAGCTGCCGCTAAAGGAATCCTAGCAGAGAAATCCAATTTTACATGGTTGACTTGATCTTGCCTGCTAAGTATTCTGTCTCCTCTCTTGTGGACGAGATGGCTTGCTTCTCTCTCAGCATCTTACTGCTGTGTAGATCTCCAGAGCACTGAAGGCACCTAAGCTACTCAGATGTCCATTTTGTCAGATGTTTGGTTTCTGACGATTCATAGATCATTCTAGGAACGTGACAGTTTAACAGTGGGTAGCAAACAGTACTGAGCATGAGTGTAGGGTAAGCTCTCATCTCATTCTTCTGTGCTGCCAGAAGAGTGACACAGTTCTAACTACCTAGGACAGATAAAAATTCAGCTGTATTTGAAGACCTGTGTTGCATTCTATTGAGCCTGAAACATATATTGTAAGCTGTAACAACAATTATCTGTGTCTGTTATGTTTTGAGACCATTATAGATTTCCTGGACAGAAATCTAGAAAATAAAAGAGTTGGTTTTATTGCTTAGATTAAATTAGGTATATTTTAACCCATATTTGTATTAGTACTTTCAAGTGTCACTTTTTTTCTTTAAATATGTGTAGGACTCAAGGTTGCTTGAATCAGTGGAGCTTTCATAGCTATAGCTTGAGTATATGCAGACACTGATCCTCTATTAAGAGCTGAACCAAGCAGCTGGTTTTCAAACAGATCTAATTCTGTATTCACATTTTTTCCCTGTAGTTTACTGTATGTATTTTACAAGTACTGTGTGACACATCATTGCATTACCAGTTGCTTTTACTGCTAAGGCTGCTGAAGTCAGAAGTGCCAGTCTTAGTTTTATCTCTGCTTCTTGTGGTGAGTAGTATTTAAGCCAGAAGGCAAAATATCCTGTCACAAAACTTAGAGGCTTCTGGGTTATAATGATGCACTCTGTTGAACTTCTGGTCTTACTAAAATTCAGTCAGGTACTTTCACTGTGTTTGATACTGAGGAATTAAGTCATGATATTGTTAACCAGGGAACATCATTTAAAGATTTTACACTTCAGTATTTTGATGAGGTTATGGACAAAGCTGCTTCTTGCTGCAATTGTAGAGTTTATAATTTGTACATTCCTGAACCTGACAATCTCCTTTTTGTTATTTTTCCCTCGCTGGGGAGGAGGGCGCAAGCATAACTTTAAACCACCCTCAGTGCAACCCAGTCAGGGCCAGATAGACTATTGTCAGTATATTTCCTTTTTCATGAGACCATTCCATTACAAAGTTGTCACACCTCTGACACTTAGTATGCCCAGCAAACCATGTTACTTTTGCCTCAGTGGTCTTATCTGAGTATCTGTTAAGGTGTTTAGTCATAGAGTTTCTCTTTTGGGTGATGACCTTCATAACTTTCACTCAGTTCCTTTCACCACCACATTACTAAAGGCAGGAAGTCAACTTTGGGATAATCAGTGCTTTATATCTGACTGCAATTTAAGGGGGTTTTTTTTATTTTATTTTTTTTTTTTATTTTACTTGATTTTAGACTTTGGGCTACAATTACTATAGGGAAAGTCCACAACATGTTTAAATGTGGGCACTAAAGAGTAGGAAAAGACCAATACACAATTAAGTACTTCGTATAGTAGTATGAAAAAGTTTCTGTGCTGTGCTGTTGCAGTATTGTGCACAGTAAATATCAGACAAGTCATTTTTCTTGTACATTATTGTGGTTTAAAATAGAAAATTCCAAAGATGTTTTCTGTTAAATGCAATTGATTTTAAAATTAATTGGGTAGAGAACCAGCAGTGTGTGGAGGGTGTAGACAGTGCATGATTCATTGCTCCACGCAAGGAGGGAGAAGGTAATTTACAAGAATGAAAGCATGTGTATTGCATCACTAAGTAAGATGCACCGTGATAATTAAGGTAAGATTGCCAACAGCATCATTAACTAAAGTTCACATTTTTCTGCAACAGGTAGGATTTTTTTCTGCCATGAATATGGATTATATTTAACTACATTGCTAATTACAGTCAAGTCTTTTCATTTGGGTGTGTTTGAAATCGTCTCTTTCCTCCAGGCTTTAGTATTTAGTCTCTTTCTGTATAGTTCACTACAGTTCTAATGCAGTTAATTAACCTCCAGTCCCAAAGGTATTGTCTTTATAATTCAATTGGATTTCACATATTGGTAATTTTTTTCCCCTACCCATTGATGTTCACAGCATTTGCTAAGAAAGTGGACATGTGAAAGCAGGAAAATGTGTTTAAAAAAAAGAAAAAAAGCCAGTGACACTTGGGTTTGGGAGCCTTGAGGTTAAACTGAATGTATTCATATGTACTCCCAGGCGTTCCAAAGTTTTCACTGTGTTCTGTCATGGGCTAAAGTGCTGTCATCAGGTAGGATGCACAGGCCTGTTGACTGCTACTGTCCATGATGTTTAGAAAACCCACAGCACTACAGCACTTTGAGAAGCCTTTAAATTACATTGACAGATTTTGATTTTTGCTGAGGCGTTGAGTTCTTGTTCCCCCTCTCAAGCTATAATAAAGCTTAGAGGGCTTATGAGGCGACAGTTTAGAGGGTTCAGGTGTTTGAGTAGCTGAATGTAGCAAGACTGATGCTTTCAACTGCTTATGCACATTCACCATAGCATTTAGGAGCATTCTAACAGGATATGTGAGTACACTCACAGGCATTTACCTAGTGTTTGCTTTCTGACAATAGGTCCTTGATCAGAGGACAAGAAATCTGAAACTTTTTTACACTTTCTTTGTAGATCATCTGATAATTCATTACCTAAATATAGCAGAGGGAAAGAAATAGTCATCTTGTCCTGTCTGAGCTCCCCAATGGGATTTCGGAGTGTCATTTATTTATAGGAAACTTTCTCCTGGCATATATTCCTTTGTATAGTGGCATGTAACAGATTATTCTCTGCCTCTTGTCAAATTCCCTATTAGGCTACCAAAGAAAAGTTTCACTAGAATTGTTTCAATTCTATGTAAAACTGCATTTTACATGAAAAATGCATGGAAAATTACTTAAATCACTGTGGTTTTTCTTCTTCTAGGAAACCTAATTGCCAAAATTCCCCAATCATTTCTCCATGCTTGAGAGATCTCTAAATTAAGACATAGCTGTTTACATGCCATTTTTATTGTAGCTAATGTTTCTGAGCTTGTGGTGTTTGGAGCTAGATTTTTATTCTAAGCTGGCATGAAATATCCACTGACATTATGCCAAAATTTGTATTCTAGTTAGCCTTGGGAGTATTGATTTTTATTGGTGCGAAATGAAAATAGTGTGTGTGAACATACAATAAAATGTGTTTGTATTCATACTGCTGCTTTTGACTTGGTATTCTCTGGCGTTCCACTCCTGATTAGGAGTTCGTGCAGTAGCAGAACACTGTGAGATCTCCTCCAAAGCATAGAAAATATAAGTAGGTCAGACAGATGGTCACTGGCAGGGGTGGGAATAGAGTTTCAGTCTCTTGGCTCAAAATCCAGGTCCTCTGCTCACTGTGGCTGTAGACATAGCTACTGCATGTTCAGCATATGCAAACCACTTGCTGATTTTGGAAGAACAGCAGCAAGAGGCATATGTTAGCAGCAGGGGTTAATTTGCCAGATGCCAGAAGAAATATTGAGACTATAGTAATTTTTTTCCCCCTAACTGAGGAACTCTTCCTGTTATGCTGCTCTTTAAAGAAGATAGGTACCTGCACACACCTGTAATGAGACTTCTTTCTAGAGGTTTGCATTTGGGACATGGGTTATTATCTGCCAGAAAATGCAGGTTTGTGTAGTATAATGCCAGTGTTGCACAAGGAATATGTCTGATTTCTTTGAAGGATCCAGCTGTAAGTCCATGTTGTAATTTTGGACACGTGCAAGTCAGGATCAACTAAGAAAATGTTAAATGGTGTCATATAAATCTCTATCAAACCTATGTTCTCTCTCCTATGTAACCCAGTTAAAGACACAGAAAAAAGTGTTTTGTCTTTGCATTTAGGACTGTTAAAAGAGATTTTTAAAAAATAGAAGCAATATTGATTTCTGATAAAGCACCTTTCAGTTTCTTATTACCAGAATTGAGTTATAGATGTTGATTTTATCCATTCTTGTAATCTTGACTTATATTTCTACTGATAAGAGTTCTTAAAACAAAGTTTTACTTTTCATTTTCTGTGCTTGTTTTCCTGCATACTTTCAACACAATTTCTCAACATTTTAGAATGTTTGAACGCAGGAATTGTTAATGCATTAGCTACTGAAACAAAATAGAAAATACTCGGTGTCACAAAATCTTTCCTGTGAATTCTTTCTTGAACTCTTCATTTAGCTTGGAGGAGAGTTAAGGAACACTCTTCTGAGAGGTTTGCTTTATTTTCTCCTTCTTTCTTTTGTAATATGCAGTAGTGTTTTTAAGGATGTATTTCCTTTAATGAATCACTTCAACTTCTGTGTTCATTTTTTTGCCATTCCTATTCCTGCAGTATCTTAATATGGACAAGGAATCCATATGCATATTTGTAGGAGTTTACCTGCATGTATTTGTGATGAACACATGGTCATCACAATGAGAAAGCCATAGCTTTCTGTGGTTTGTGAAGGAGTAGGTGCTCAATATTGCTACTGGTAACTTTTTGTTACATGTGATGGATTATGAGAATTATTTAGTCACACTTTTTCGAGATACTTTATATGTGAAAATGTAAATCAAGTTAGGTGAACTCATTAGTTTTAACAATAAACTTCTGAACGTGTGTAAAACTGTTTACAACTAGAAATAGGAAAGAGAACTGAGGTGTGTTACAGACATTGCATGTGGAAACGTGCAAATTGGAATTTATATAATAATCAGAACACAAGGCAAATTATGAAATCTGCTAGCGAGGAAATGCTGACAACCATTTGTGGCAGGATATTATGGCTGAAAAAGGCACTGAACACTTGAAGTGTTGTTTTAGGTATAACAATGGTAGTGTCAGTAATGCACAGCATTACTTGGCTCCTGTGAGGAGTGAAGAAACTAGAAAATATGCCTGGAAGTTTGGACGTGCATGTATCCCACAGTGTTATGACCGGCTTGCAGTGGTGTGCTGTGACCATTAACACTGTAGCTATTCTGATTTCGCTTGCTTGGAGTGGTCAGCAGCAATGTTGTATGATGGCTTCAGAGGATCAACCATTGTGTTTCGCCTTCCTGTGTTAGTACTAGATTCCAGGAGACAAGAATTTGCCTGTTAAAGTGCTGTCAAAATGACTAGGTGACCTATCCTCTTTGTATGGCTCTCATCTAAACTGTGAAATTCCAATTTACATTTAGAAATTAATGAAACATATACCATTTAAAATTCATTACATTTGTGCTCCCCGCAAAAATTATGGCAAATAACAAAGAAGGAAGACTTTTAATAGAAAGATGCCTGCCAGTTGTGACCAGATGTCCTTTGTGAAGGTGCGTGGTGCTTTATTTGAGCACTGGCTGCCATCAGAATTCTCTCCTCCTTGAAGACTGTTGTTCACTGATTTTATTTTTAAGGCTTTGCTCTAAATCTGTATTCAGATGATACCTGTGTCCTTATTAATATGGCATGCTAGTTTTTAAGTGGGCATGAAGCCATCCTAACAGATGGATATGACTACAGTCATGCCAGGGAATCAAAAGTAGTGTCTCCTAAGGGAGACAAAAGTGGTGTTAAATCTCTATTACCATTTTGGCTGTGCATAGGAGGCAATCAGGAATGAAGCCGTCTGCGATCTTTGCTGAAGGAGACTCAGATGTATTTTTTTTTAAATGACATTACATTAATGACTTACCTGGTACAGAAGAAATTAATATCTTCTGAAGGAGAATAAGGTGAATAATGGGGTTCAAACCTC